>JAODKC010000038.1:25282725-25298390 GCA_026777985.1 Mormyrops attenuatus
GTTCTCCCCAAACGAGCTTGATGGGCCAAATGGCCTCCTCTCGTTTGTAAATTTCTTATGTTCTTATGTTCTTATGTCTTAATGGCCGTGTAACACCACATTAGTGTAGGCCAAGTCAGTCTTAATGGCCGTGTATCACCACATTAGTGAGGACAAGTCAGTTACAAATTAATCTTAATGAAGATACATATTTGATGCACTGGATTAGTTTAATGAGCTACAAAATTGTAAATTAACATAACTATTAGTTTTGAAAATAACTGTGTTTCATTTAACTGTGTTAAAATGAAGTCCAGTCACCGAAACTAAGAGTGGCGTCTCTGATGCAAAAAGCTTCTGTTAGGCCCTGCTGCCTCATCCACAGTACCTCTGTGAGTAAGGGCTGTGTGCCTATGATCAGAAGGCCAGCAGTTCACATCACATGGCTGACAGTGCTGTTACTGTGGAGCCCTTGAGCAAGGCCCTTAACCCCAATTGCTCTAGGAACACTCCCTGACCTTGACTGACTTCTCAATCCTGCATCACTTTGTGTAACCGTGTCTGTTGAATAAATTAATTTATTAATGGAGGACCTAAGGAATCTTAAACCAGCTTTGTGAAGTGCAAAACCTTTTTTGTTCAAATGTTGAATTCTTATACATTTACATAATGTTCAAAAATGTAAAATGCTTTCAGAACAGAGGGACTTTTATATTTGATTTTAAGTATTTTCCAACAGCAAGACATGCTGATTATTCTGACAAACACACACTCAGATGTGGGTCTGCAAATATCAGAAAATACAACTCATTCCCTCTTGAAAGGTGCCTAGTATTAAAATGTAAATATTGTTGCCATGTGGTAGTGTATCAATCAGAGCATCGCACTTAAAGAACAGATTATGGTTCCATGAATAAAATTTGGGGGGGAGGGGGGGTCATTCAGGGCCCATTTTTATATGCCCCCTTTTCACAACCCTCTTTCATGATTCCAACAAACTTAAAATGGTGCATTGCTATTACCGTGCAGTAAATCAGCAGTAGTTGATTGTTGTAATGCCACAGAAAGGGGATGTATCCCACTGCTTGGTCAGTGATGTTTTCATGTGGAAGGAGGCTGCCAAACGGAGCTGTTTATCACGTTTCTGTTCACCAGGACGTGAAACCTCCCTTCCAAAATGTCATATTCCAGATGCTGTCTGTGTCTTTTGTGTAACACTTGACAAGAAGAGCTGCAAAGTCCTTTATGTAGAACAAAACTGCAAATGATTATGCTTTTATGGCTGCAGTCTTGGGTCATTAAATAATTTAGAATTTCATCCTGCATTTTAGGGTTGAAATACATTTCCATTTACTCAATGAACTAAATAAAATGCCTATTATTAACTCAGGCTGGCTGCATATTCCATTTGATGCATTTGTCTCTAACACCAGGTACTACTTAGATAAAGCTCTTGTCTGTGTTCTGTATAACATCTGCACAAGTTATCGTGGAAGAAAAAAAGTCAGTATGTTGCTCATTCTAGGCCAGTATTTGTCTTTCTAGAAATGTTATTTTTACTTGGCAGCTGAGTAATACCTAAAACATCCGGCTATAAGGCAAAACAACATAATGTTGGACAACACAATGTTAGTCAGGTGGTGGAAACCTTCATTCACCAGCAAGTCACTGATTGTATAAAACAGACATTCTATTTTTTCAGATTGTTGTCCTTTCTGTGCTATCTAACAGCTGTCATGTTCTGGTGCCGATTTTCCCTTTGCTGGTGCTGAAACAATTATCTTGTATATTGTATATATATCTTGTCCAATTTTGTCGAACCCCTAACCAAAACAAATTCCCTGGTACATCCTCCAATCTCTGCAGCGTGTGGATTGATTTACCGCCTCAGCCAGAGAGAATCATACAGTCATATTTACAGTGTCTTATTCCAACGTATGAAACACTGTGCATTTAAACATTAACCACTGATGCCAATTTTAAAGTAGTCTGTAGATGGAATTATGAGTTTAATTTGAAAAAACCTTGTGCCTGACAGTAACATTAGAGAATGCAGAAGTAGTGTGAGTCATCTGAAGGGCGAGCTTTATGCCAGAGTGCAGGCGGTACTCCTTAGCAGGGTGGCCACCTAATCCATATCGGGGGGGACACTTTGAGCCGGGACAGGTTTTCTAAAGTACCACTTCAATCAAAAGGACCTGGATTTCACTTAAGCACCAAGTTTTTGCTGTGTGCCGATTGGTCGGTGTCCTATAATCATGCATGAGCCACTGAAGTTAATGTGAAACAGCCGGATGAGGCTTTCAATCAAGGAAACAAACCAGTCAAAGCACAAGAAGAACTGAACTATTTAGCTGTTTGTATAACCTGAAGTAACTGAAAGTGCCTTTCCTGACATGTATATTGTGGTGACCCCCCCCCAGCTATGTCTGAAGGGTTTGGCCTGCCCACCATGACATGGTGCTCTGGTGTTTTGTCACCTGTCACACTTACAGCAGTAACTACGACTGTGATTAATCACATTCTGCTGTATGCTAAAGGTTTCTTGCACTGCACCCAGACTGCTGATTGACAGGTGGGAGTGTAAACTGGAAAACCATCTAAAATTATGTGCTGCAAATGACTTACTATTGCAAACATATTGGGTCATTATGAAAGTTCAAACCTTTATGCTGATTTTAATGGCCATTATCCATACTGCCCTTCAAAGGAGGTAAAGGCAGTAGAGTAAAAAGAAAAGTGCTGTACATACCATTCACTTTTCAGTACTGGTTAAGCAATTTTTGACCAGTAACAAAGGGTGTTCGGGAAAGGTGGAACAAATCAGACAGGTGAAAACCCAGCAATGAGATGCACCTCAATATCCTGCTGCCGAAGATCCCCAGTGATTGCTTGGCACCTTTCTGTTATTTTGGAGAAAATTAAGTAATTAAATAGCTTTTGGATGCCAGCAATGCGCACTCATTAAAATTACTGTTATATATTATGGACCCTGCTTGATATTCTGCTGCTATATTCTTAACTCAGATGATCTCCCATGTGAATGCTCAAATCCTTATTATAGTTATGAATGCAGATTTATTAGACAATACAGAAAAGGTTAATCGGAAACATTCAGATAATAAGAAATCCAATTGGCCAAGTGGTTTATATTCCAGCCCCAAAAAACCCTCAACATTTGATTGAACCAGTAGGTTCAAATACATTTTTGCTTGCTTCTGCTTATTCCAGGTAGTGACCAGCTAATTACTACTGTAAGGAGTACAGCAAGGAATGCAACGAGACATGAACATTTTGAACTAACAGGCATTCAGAAGAAGCAGAAGTTAAGGTTAAAACCCAAAGACTTACGCACAGCACAGCCACCTAGTAGAAGTTCTGTGCCAAACTGGCTTTTTGCCCAAAGGATAAGTCCGTGGCCTGGTTGTAAAGGCGGCGGACAACCTCCTTTGAGTCATTCATGACTCATTCTTGGCTTTTTGGGTACACATGGTGTCTGGTTGCATGAATATGTCTGATTATTCTTAATAAAGATTGGAATCTTTCATATTTTGAACACAAGTTAGTCCCAAGTGACAGAGGTAATGTGCTATATATGGTAATCTGGTGTTTGTCGAGAGAAACAGACAACGATTGAAACAATGAATCCTTCGAGGCAACATTAGAGGTACCAATTGCTGAACGTTCATGTCCCACTACTTATGTCTCATTTCATCACAGAATAAAGACCTTTTGTTTTTTGTCATTTCTTTTTTTCTTTGTCTGTCATCATTTTTTCTTATCCAGAGGCACATCAGTGAGAGTCTTGATCACTGAAACATTACTGTGATCCAAAAAACACCATGACAGCTGAATAATTAAGTAGTTTGTTGTCTCCAGGCAGCAGATTAAGAAATATATCAGTGATATTATATGAAAATCAGACTTTTAGCGATGAGCATAGACAATCAGGTCATCTGTCATAATCCCAGTCATTTACATGTACATTCGCAGTACTTCCACTTTCTCTCACCCAGTAAAATGCAGGCAGAGGCCGACATCCTTCGCCGACGCCCTACCCTGACGCCCTTTTGCCGACGCCCTACCCTGACGCCCTTCGCCGACGCCCTACCCTCCCCCCAGTGTTGGACTTCCTGTGACCTGATGCTTTGTGTTTTCCTCTGCGCTCATAAGACGACCATCTCTTTGTACTCCTTCCATCTCACGCAGCTCCTCTCCTGTCCCTACTTCTTCCTATCTTTCAACCATATAATGTGGTTCTATTTGCAATCCTGCAATGAAGCCTTAAGCCTTTCATGTTACACGGTTGTGAAAACAATGCATTGCATTTACAGGCTCATACTCCTGTCATACTCCTGTCATACTCATACTCATACTCCATCTTTCCTGCCATCTATAGGCAGCAAGCAAACTGGCATTTTTTGCCTACAGATTGACTGGTTCACATTCCGCAGCCGCCTGCACAAGAAAACCTTCAGCAAGGTTCCAAATTTGAATTGCTCCTTCAAAAATCTATAGTTGCTCTATATAACTGTATGCTTTTCATAGAATGATCAAGGAAATGACTAAATTATCATCAATACTTTATTCTTTAGCAAAGGAGAGTGTTTAAAAAGGTATGGCTATATCGCTGGTGATCAAATACCTACAAATCCACATTCAAGTAACAGATATACAAAACAAGGATCAAGGATTTTCTTGTCATTTTGTAATTTTGGTTACACCAGCAGAATGAAATGAGGTAGTAGCTCCTGTTAATGCACACGTAAAATATACCTATTTATGGAGACGTAAAAAGATACATAAATACAAATAAATGCAAATATAAATGAGACAGATATGCCATTTACTTAAACAATATTTATATTTAAGACTCCAAGAAGGGAAGAGTCAGCATATTGCACTTGGATGGTAGATATAACAGGATTGCAGTGTGAATGAGTGCTATATTAAAAATGAGGTATTGCAAAGTGCAAGAATGTGAACAACAAGGTGCCAAACAAAATGAGGAGTACAAGGCAATGGAGTACAAAGTAATGGACAGAGTAGAGTACAAAGTAATGGACAGAGTACATTTCGGGACACAACAAACTGCTAAACAAAAGAAAGTGCATAATGCAAAGTCCTTGACGATAGGTTCTGGGTAAAAATCTGCTAATCCTTATCCAGCAGTGCCATATGCCTGGACATTAGCACTAACATGTGAAACAGATTAATCTCTCTAATATATAGTACTGAAGTACACTGCATAGAATTATCACCTTGGTAATCAATATTTTGCCTCCCTGGCAAACCAAATCAGTTTATTACTAATTTATCATGAAGATACAAACACAGCTGATTCATTATTTCAAAGCAACACGGCAACTTCATGCCTGTTTGCCGTTATTAGCTGTAATAAATGGAATTTCAATAATTCTTTTTTCTTCTTTTTTGTCCAGACTCTTGTGGTCTCTCCAAAACACGGCAGATACACGGCAGTGTTATTGAAGACGCTGCTGACGGATGGAGGAGTGAGGCGCAAATGAGGCTCCTGAGTCACTGGGAAATATGGGCAATCTGGAGGGGGGGTGCAGCGCGGGCCAACACAAAGGCAGTGACTCTCTAGATGACACTTTAAATAAACTGGAAGCCAGGAGGATGGGTTTCAGAGAGCATCCAGCAAGCACATAAAACTCCCCCTTTTTCGCTGTGTTACAGATTTATTCATGAGTGTTTAACCTTTTTGTTTTAATGGCTTTTTATTCCAGATTTTTTTTAGCTCTTCTCGGACTGTTGCCTGCCGGAGATCTGCGTTACATCTGCGGCTAGCTAATGATTATCGGTTCAGTTTTCAACTGAAAGAAATAATGTTTGTTCTCTACAACCTCTAAATTTTCAAAACGATTCTGTCTTCTTACATTTATATCCAGGATTTTTAACATTCCTGAAACCTTGGACCCCCAGGTCCAGTACACCATGCATGACCATGGGCTTTAGATTGGGATAACTGTTACACTAATTATTTCGAAGTAATGTAATGAACTGTTTAAGTTTTCGACAACAGTTCAAATTAATTGCGTCGGTGAAGGCTATAACATGACATCTGATTACGGCAGTTTGGTGGAGTTTAGTCCAGCAGAATAATCTAGTCATACCGCCATTTTATCTCTGTTCCGTTACACAAATAAAAACGTAACTCCAATTGTCCACAGATACTGCAGATATTTAAAATTAGCATAAGTCTTGTTGTTTTATGTGAATCTGTGAACTTTCCGTTCGCCTGGTTTACAGTAAGACGGTGACTCGTAACGCGTCTCCAGCTCTGTTTTGGCATCTCTATAACGGGCTTAGATAGATTTTAGGGTAGCCAAAAAACTGACCAGAGTTCACAATTCAAAGTAGGTCTACTGCTAATTATACTGGCAAGTAATTAGCGGATAGTGTGACTACACGCGAGTGCAGCTTGCAGTGGTAACTGGAGAGATACTGAAGGGAGCGGAATTTCTAATCTAAACACCGCATTAGATTAAGGATCGACGGCTTAAGATCCCTTTGGCCGCCCCGTCTCTTGGTAACAAAGGGACAAATCGCCTCGTTATCATACCAAAAGCACTAAGCCTTCTCGAAAGGACGAACAGCATGGCGATCATGAGAACAAATGTAGCCACAGTGGCTGAAAAAAAATGCAAATACGCTGCAAATAAAATGCACAACTCGTGTGCAGAAGGCAAGATTGACATAGCGGTCGTGTGAGAGAATGGCTGCTTACAAAAGGCAAATCGGTGGGAGAAAGTCTGCCTTGCATCCTAACGAGATCCTAAAAGCACGAAATCTCACACAAGTACAATAATCCAGCCAACCGTGATTCATTCATCCTTTTATTTATTTATTGGCTCAAAGACGCTGGCGCTCACGGCGCGCCACAAATGTAGACTGTAATCGTATTTTGGGACTCATTATGAACTCAGAAATGTAGACTGTAATCGTATTTTGGGACTCATTATGAACTCAGAAATGTAGACTGTAATCGTATTTTGGGACACATTATGAACTCAGAAATGTAGACATTAATGGGACCATTAATGCAAGTTCACTGGAGAATGTCGACACAACACGAATCCAGTTACCGTGCGCGTTATCGAGGTCTTCTCCATTTCAAGCGCACTGTATGGCTGCAAGTTTAAATATAGGCCTATATATATTCTATGAATAGATTTTATTACATTTCTTCATTTAGTCGCTAAATTGGTTGATTCCTCTCGGCAATTAAGTGTCCGAAAACAGGTTAGTTTATATATTACACAATATAGACAGAAGGTTTCGTTGCCTTTGCTTCGTCTCGAATGTTTTGTCCTTCTGTTGGACGGCAAGTGCTGCTTTCCAAAGGTCTGGAGCAGACAATGCGGGGAAATCCCCTGAACGAGCGTGACAGCCTCGCTCAGTCGCTAAATATATTCTAATACGAGTCGAAAATGCTGTACCATTTAGCGCCTGTCATCGTTTAAGTCAAAGAGCCGTGGCAGTGACTGGTACTAAATGAAATGGCTCAATAGATACATGTGGCGCCCAGTCATTATACTCAAGTTATGCGCAGATCTCAATCAAAACGACTGGAAGTTCCTCTCCCAGTAGGCTGCGTATAATACAGACGTTGTCTCCAAGGGAATACCCGGCAACGCTATTATATCTCGACTGCTAACGAGGCATTCATCACTCTTTGATATAATCTGATTATAGAAATTCGTCGAAATCTCCCGGTGCTTACGATAAATCCTATTTGAGACGGCTTTTCTTCACCTGCTAGCGGGCAGTGACACGCATGCTGAAACTATTAACAAGGAACATTTCAATAGCAAATGAAGGCTTTGATCACCCGGGATGGCTGCAGTGAAGCAGTCAAGCACAATTTGAATAAACCGCGCTTCTAATTAATCCAATATTTTAGTCGACATAAACCAGTTTATTAGATTATAAAAAGGGACAAAACAGTAACGTGGGGTAGTGACCTGTCAAGTGTATGAGAACGTTTTCCAACGTCGAAAGTAGTAGTAATAATAATAGTAATAATAATAATGATGATACTAATAATCATAATGCTATTGCATTAGTTGTTGTTGTCTGTCTTGATAATGTCTCTGCATAATTGGTTCATTTAATCAGAAATGTTATTCATGGAATGAGAGCAGTATACAATGAATAAGAAGAAATTCTACACACGCGCATATATGGAGTGTTAAATTAATTGCGCATTCAGTGAACATCAAAATAAGCTTATAGGTTTCTCTAAAAGTGGCTATTTTAAAGCAGGGGATTGGCCGCACATCACGTCATTTGCATGCGGCTGCCTATAAATCCGTCCGACACTGCAGCCGGCGGAGTTTGCGGGAGGCAGCGCTGCCGTCGGGATCCCTCGGCAACTTTCTTCCCCTATTAATTAAACAATCCGCCTTTCCAACCGGGGACAATTAAGGAAGATTGTTAGTTGCGTTGGCTTAAATGCACAGTTAACTTTTATTTAAACAAAAGTAAACCAATGAATATGTTTTCAAAGAGACTGGGAGGTATTTTAACTGTGCGGCATAGGTGGATGTTCAGTTTCACCTTAATGCATACGCTGGTCGTCTTACCCGCTTTCTCTGCAGGAAAGACAATGAAATACCAAACGTACGAAGAAGACGCTCCTGACACGGTGATTGGGAACCTCGCCAAGGACATGTTCCTAAATGCCGGGCTGGACACCAAAAGCAGCTTCAGGATGATGAAACAGTTCAACGCTTCTTTTATCAGACTGAGAGAAAGCGACGGGCAGCTTACCATCGGCGAGCGAATAGACAGAGAGAAAATGTGTAAGAATGCTCTCCAGTGTCTCATCGCTTTCGACGTGGTCTATTTCTCCAAAGAGCAGTTTAAATTAATCCACGTTGAAGTTGAAGTAAAGGACATCAACGACAACTCTCCCCAGTTCCCTAACAAGGAATCGGCCATAGAGATTTCAGAAAACGCGGCGCTCGGGCTCCGGATCCCTTTAGATGTCGCCGTGGATGAAGACGTGGGCGCAAACTACATTCAAAGCTACCAAATTTCAGTAAACAGTCATTTCACTATTGATGTGCTGATCAGAGCAGATGGGGTTAAATATGCGGAGCTGGTGCTAATGAAAGAGCTTGACAGGGAGACTCAGTCATTTCATCTTCTCGAGCTTGTTGCTGTAGATGGAGGAAGCCCTTCCAGGTCTGGTGCTACAAAGATAAACGTCAAAGTGAAAGATTTCAACGACAACAGTCCGATTTTCGAGCAGAGTCACGTATCTGTTGACGTATTTGAAGACGCTCCGGTCGGGCTCCTTTTGCTTGATCTAAATGCAGTTGATCCCGACGAGGGCTTAAATGGCGAGGTGGTCTATGCATTTGGAAATCACGTATCTGCCGAGATACGGCAACTTTTCAAAGTGGATCGTAAAACTGGTAGATTAACACTGGAAAATCCAATCGATTTCGAGACAAAGAAAACCTTTGAATTAGACATACAAGCATGTGATTTAGGTGCCAATCCGACGCCGTCTACGTGCAAAATCATTATTCAAGTGCAAGATGTCAATGACAATGCTCCCGAAATTAGTATCACACCCATGACTTCCATCACGGCGGGTATTGCGTACATTACAGAGGCTGCAGCGAAGGACAGCTTCGTGGCTCTGATCAGCACCTCGGATAGAGACTCCGGGGCGAACGGACAGGTTCACTGCACTCTGTACGGCCACGACCATTTCCAACTTCAGCAGGCTTACGAAGACAGCTATATGATCGTCACCACGGCGCCCCTGGACAGGGAAAAAATAGCAGAGTACAACTTAACGGTAGTTGCCGAAGATCTGGGATCGCCGCCTTTCAGAACAATAAGGCAGTACACGATCAGGCTAAGCGACGAGAACGACAACGCCCCCCTTTTCAGCAAACAAGTCTACCAAGTTTCCATAGTGGAAAATAACGCGCCCGGCGCCTATATCACCACTGTGGTGGCGAGAGACGTGGATCTGGGGCAGAATGGCAAAGTTATTTATAGACTTTTGGATTCCTATGTCATGGGGTCTCCGGTGGCTTCGCTTGTGTCCCTTGACCCCAGCACGGGTGCCGTCTATGCACTGAGAAGTTTCAACTACGAAGTGATGAAGCAGCTTTCGCTGCAGGTCCAAGCCGCCGACGGGGGCTCGCCACAGCTCCGCAGCGACGCAGCCATCAACCTCAAAATAGTGGATCAAAATGACAACGCACCTTCCGTCACGCAACCCAGCCTAAAAAATGGATCCGCCGAAGTCTTGCTACCAAAAGACGCACCTTCAGGTTATACTGTAACCCAGATAAAGGCTAAAGACGACGACGAGGGAGCAAACGCAGAACTGTCTTACAAAATCGTTAACGGGGAAGGTTCATTATTTTCCATCAACAGATCCACGGGGCACATATATTTAAAGCATGCACTGAACTATGATGTTAACGAAAGCTTGCAAATCACTGTGACGGTCAGCGACAACGGGAGACCTTCGCTGACATCCGCCGCCAATATCCGCTTCACCATCGTCGCCGGAGCGCCCCCAGGCGGCCGCACGACGCTTGAGCGGAATCACAAAGAGGACTTCATGCAATGGGACACTTCAACGGTACTAATTCTGGTTCTGGCAGGGAGTTGCTCTATCCTCCTGCTCGCCATCATCTTGATCGCAACGACCTGCAACCAACGGAAGAAGCTGAGAAAAAGCGGCTTCCCGGAAGGTTTGGATATGCCGCAATTAAAGGGGGGAATGGGCAGCGACTCGTTGATCTTAAATCACAATGGCAACGCGTTTGAAAGCCACGCCTTTTGCACTAAATCCGACGCGGACAATAACACGCGATCCTGCTCTGGGAATGGAAAGGAAAGGGCGCGGACTTACGATCCTGGAAACAGGATGCGAGGTGTCAAGCTGGAGGTACGTAATTTCGACTATGCCATGGTTATCAGCTCATGTGCTGTGCAATGGTGCATTTATCCTGACGCTAATAATCCCCGGCTTTCTGCTCACAGGGATACTCTACGCTTCCTGGGTACGGAAAGGAAGCTGCAAAGCCAGTCGCGATATGGAAAGGCAATTCCTACTCTGCCATCTCGCCCAGGGACCCCCAGTTCAGCGGAAAAGACAGTGGGAAGGGAGATAGCGATTTCAACGACAGTGATTCAGATATGAGTGGAGATGGACTAAAACGGGACTGTCCCCAAAACTTTCAGAAAGGTGGGCACCGAAGTATGTATAGCGTAGTATAGTGCGCTGACTGCTGGCAATATGTAAGCATATTTCTGCTTTTTCGAAACAATATAATTATTATTACCATTATGATTAATAATGATAATAATAACTATTACTATAAATATTATTATCATTTTATTATTAATAATAATTAAATAATAATAACAATAATATGATACTAGTCTAATAAACCCCAGTGTTGGGTGTCAGCAATTACAATATCAATCATTGTATGTTAATGCTACGTTCAAATTTGGAAATATATTTTTCAACTTATAACGTCAGTTTCTGACCGTAAGCCTTCATGTCATTAAATGTAAACTTTAATTTAATTAAGATTGCATAGATGCATGCTCGTACCTACCGTTGAGGACACCGAGGTCAAGTCCTCGGTATTTTTAATGTAACTCCAATAAGCACGACCCACACACCCAGGACGGGCTGACACTCCTCATCTCGGTATTTTAAACATCCTGCCTACGGCCCTGCATAAATGGATGCGATTGCTACTATTGCATGTAGCAGAAGTAGTAACAGTATTAACTGCTGTCCCGGCAGGACTGTGGGCGTGCACCAGCGAATGCAGGATCCTGGGCCACTCGGACCGGTGCTGGAGCCCCTCGGCACCCCGGGCTGCCGCCGGCTCCTTTCCCAAGACGGCGTCTCTCCCACGTGACGCCCATAAGAGGGACACCAGCTACCAGGCGCACATACCGAAGACAGTCGGTTTGCAAAGCGTGTATGAGAAAGTTCAGCACAGAGATTATGACTATGTTCTAATCTCTCCACAGCAGCCTGTCAGGGCACAAGGAAGTAATGAGAGCCCCCTCCCGGTGTCCTCAACCAGCACATCGCGGGGTCCCACAAATAATGTTTAACGGTTTAGTAAAATGTCAGGCGTTTTTGACAATGTCTAGTGGAAAATAAAGTATCTCGCTTGAGGGCTTTGATGTATTTAATTTATATTAATGTAAGTCGATTGCATCCAGTCACTTGTATGAACAATACTATGTATATTATGCAAGATTTTGTACATATAGTATATTTTTGTAAGACAAAAATGCAACTGTAAATTAAATATTTGTTTTAAAAAGCATGCTTTTAATGAAACAATAGGAACTGCAGCCACACTTCCTTTGGTCTTCAGCACGAAAAAACCCGTCTGAAGCAGAGAAAGATGTGGATTTTTTAACATCAGTGTGTTTATATTTGTTAACGACTCCATCACAATTTGCTGAAAATAAATGGTCAAATCTTGTTCATTTTGCATTCAGAACGCACGAAGGTCTCCGGTCTTGGTATTCCGCTGAAAGCAATGCTTTTGCCCCCCCCCAGTCAGATTACCTTTTGACAGAGACGGATGGTGGTGCTGTTGCTACGGCAGTCAGACAGATCACGTGTTCAGTTACAGGCATCCAGAGACTCGTTATTTAATGGCGATAAGAACGGCATGTATGCGACAGTCTCGTTTTGGTCATTAAGTGCCATTGATTGGTGTGACATTGTTCAGTCACCGTCATTGTCAATTTAATGCCGTGACAGTTCACTTTGTCATGAAACATATATTTAGCGTCGACTTGCAAGTTGCATTACACACAGAGACTGTAATGAGACTGTAAAAGCCTGTGTGCCTGTAATCACAGGGTCGCCGGTTCAAACCCAGCCTCCGCGGGTCCTTGAGCAAGACCCTCCGCTGCAGGTGGCTGCCCTTCGCGGACAGCTGACTCTGCAAAGAGCAAGTTGAGGGAGGCGTAAAGACAATTTCCCTACGGGGATTAATAAAGTATCTATTATTATTATTAATGAAATTATAGTTTACACAGCAACTGTCCATTCATTACGTTTATTCTTGGCTGAGGCACTAAATCCTTGCGCTCGCCTTTAACACCTACGTGATAAATTAGGCACTTAGTCTTTTAACCAGTTTGTAAGCTTCGCTTCAGCTGCACTCGAGTTGACCCGAGACATTTGAGGAAAAAAAATCACGGAGAATTTAATAGCCTATGTTTTAAATGTTTATATTTATACGGTTCACATTAAAACCACCCCAAAAAAAGAAAAATTCAGTGTTTTTGGGGGACAACTAATAGGACAAGCTTGTAGGCCTGTTCACATCTGCGTCGTCACTGGCCGCCCTGCTGGGGGGGTCCAAAGTGAGGTTCCGGACAAACGTGTACCGGAGTCTGAAACGCAGGCATGTCAGACACTGCAGAGGAACCCCCCTTCGCCATGGCTGGACCAGACGACGTGGAACAATTTTTGCCTCCTGTAAGTCTTTTCAAAAGTTTGGACTGTTTATTAAGGGAATTGAATTTTGCAGTTACACATATCTCAACGAATGGTTCCTTTATGTATATTTTTTCTACATGGATAGTAGCTGTTGTTTTGCACAAGGAAATGCTTGGAGCCTCCCGAAGTCTTCTGCCTGAATGAGGTGTAAAGAGTCAGAAGCAACTACGCAGTCGCGCAATTTATATTTAAAATGACAAATTGAGGTGTCAGAAAAATGCAGATTCAGAGCGATATGTCATGTGTGATCGCAGCTCTAGATTAAATGCATGTTAACAGCGTGTGGATGAGTTGACGCAGCTCCTAATGTTTGGAGCCCTTCTCTCCGAAGGCTTACGCTGCGGTGACCGGGAAGCTCTCCGGTAGTAGCCGCCTTCTGAAGATAGGAGCGGCGCTCCTGATCACCGGAGCAATCCTGCTGCTTTTCGGAGCCATTGGTGCTTTTTACTTTTGGAAAGTTACCGATAAGCACGTAAGGTCGTATTTCTGCTGTATATCTCTATGTATATTTCTACACACGGCTCTCACAGAACTTCCGTAGAGAGATGAATGATTAAGCGACTCAACCCGACTTGCATCCAGATGGTCTCCTCGCAACCCCAGGATCGAGAGGTGTCACTTCTACGCGGCACCGTCCACTGCTTATACCCGTTTACGATACACGGTTTCGTAGTGGCCTTCATTTTTTTCTATTTGATTTAACTTAATTGCATCAGTGAAATTATTGAAACGTTTAATCGATTATTTAACAGACCATTAAAAGCTACAAAGCATACCCAAAAATGCTCATCTTTATGTTGTCGCCAGTTATTATAGGTATTACAACAGCCTTAACTCAAGCTTTCTGGAAGGGCTGTTTATACGTTTGTCTGTTAGGCCTATCGATATTTTAATGTGAGCAGTTTCCTTTAGCTAAATTGCTTAGGCTTGGCTTCTTGGTGCCTGGAAACCTATATAACGTACAACACTTAAGCGTGGCGCCAGTTGTCCAATCAAAATATCTATAAAAAAGAGTAACAACACAATAAAGTGTGTTAAGTGTGGGCTAAATTATTATGATCGGTTCTGCCATCATCTGAAAATCTTGTGAAGGAAAACATAGAAATAGGCGAATACTTCATGTTGGAACGATATTCAGATGGACTGCTGGTATTATCAACAGGTGTACAATGTTCACTACAGCATGAGTGTCAATGGAAAAGTGGGGGAGGGCGCCATGGAAATCGATTCCGAAAATAATTTGGAGAGGTTCATAACGGGAAGTGGAAACGACGAAGCAGTGGAAGTTCATGATTTTCACATCGTGAGTTTCGACAGTTTTTTCCTTTGTGCACAGAAGTGGAGATTGTACTGTTTTTTTTTTGTTTTTTTTTTTTAATAATCATTATTATTGTGTTGTTTCTTAAATGCACAGCATTTGAACATATACTATATTTTCCAGTGATTTAATATCCAGCATTTTTAACAGGGCATCACTGGAATTAGGTTCTCTGGTGGGGAGAAATGTTACATAAAGACTCAAGGCAAAGCGCACCTCCCACCGGTGGAAACGCTGAACAAGGACTCATTGATGTTCGATCTGGTAGGTTGGAACTTCAGAGCTATTTAATGGCTGTATTTAGAACCTTTAAAAAGTCATCATTCGGGAATGATCTGGAAAAGAGGAATGAAAATCCGAAATGTAAAAAAAGTTTTCCAATGTTTAATTTCTTTGCTCTTCCGCGTTACTGCAGCCTTTTGAGTAATTCACTCTTCATATTCTCGTCGTATACTGTGGAGTATTTTTGCATTACATAGCTGCCTGCGCAGTATTTCTGTGTCACATACTGTATCTGACTGTGGAGTATTTCTGCGTCACATAGCTGCCTGTGCAGTATTTCTGCGTCACATAGCTGACTGTGGAGTATTTCTGCGTCACATACTGTATCTGACTGTGGAGTATTTCTGCATCACATACTGTATCTGACTGTGGAGTATTTCTGCGTCACATAGCTGACTGTGGAGTATTTCTGCGTCACATAGCTGACTGTGGAGTATTTCTGCGTCACATACTGTATCTGACTGTGGAGTATTTCTGCGTCACATAGCTGACTGTGGAGTATTTCTGCGTCACATACTGTATCTGACTGTGGAG
>JAODKC010000038.1:25298490-25310664 GCA_026777985.1 Mormyrops attenuatus
TTTCTGCGTCACGTAGCTGCCTGCGCAGTATTTCTGCGTCACATACTGTATCTGACTGTGGAGTATTTCTGCGTCACGTAGCTGCCTGCGCAGTATTTCTGCGTCACATACTGTATCTGACTGTGGAGTATTTCTGCGTCACATAGCTGACTGGAGTATTTCTGCATCACATAGCTGATTGTGGAGTATTTCCTTAACCTTTTACAGAGTTACTTGTAACCTTTGATAATTAAACCTTTGAAAATATGTCAAATGCACTGGATGTTCATTTAAATTACCAAACGTGTGCATAAATTATTCATATAAATGCCATGACCAAAGGGAATGTAGTTTTAATGGTGTGCTTGATTACTGTTTTAATGAAAAATAAACATGGGTGAAAATATTGGAAACCCTCTCCTGAAATTTACTGGCTTTTGCCTACGATCTAGTGCGAATTTATGCCATTCTCATAAGTAGCCGCTGATGAGATACATAATCCATTTAGGAGGATGAGATCATGCCAGTCAAGTTTGACGAAGACTCTCTGATCTGGGTGGCTGCAGACCAGCCACTTAAGGACAGCAGTTTTCTGAGCTCCAAAATCTTGGACCTGTGTGGCGATCTTCCCATTTTTTGGCTTCGTCCCACTTATGCTAAAGGTACAGCCCCTTAAGCTCTCCATCAGAGATTCCCCTTTAGGTGCAGTATGTAAGAAATGGCTAAGACTCTTCATAAAAAAAACACAGTGAATGACACTATGATGAAGGTATTAGATAAACGTCAGCTCCACTTTTTATTACTCGTGTACACGTACCTAAATGTAGCTATGTGTATTTGTACATGTGTATTATGTGTGTTTATGAATCTGTTTATATATATATGCGTGTATATGTATACATATGTATGTGTATAGGTATATTTATCTTTTAACCTTGTTTTTATGTATTTCTTAACCACGTGTGCCCACACCACGACAAATTCCTTGTATGTGAAGCATACTTGGTGAAATAAAGGGATTCTGATTCTGATACCTTTCACAAAATTCTGAACTCTGAACACACATAGATGTAAAACTGTAACCAGTTGATCAGGACATTATAATTAATTGTACCAAGACAGTGTGCACAGGAGGGGCCCCTATCAGTAGCACTGCATAGGGTTTATCGGTGAGCCATTGTAGCTGCTCTATGCTTACTGTGTTTAAGATGAACAGAGGAAGAAGCGGGACGTCATGCGAGCGAAGCGCCAGACACCGCATACCGGGAGCAGCGGCCGCCGAGGACGGCCAGAGAATGAGCAGGAGAGGGAGGAGCCCACCTTTAACCCAGAAAACCCCTATCATGTAAGCGACGCCAGATGAGAAATTTAAGGGTTGTGGGAGCACACAAAAGACAGTAGCCCTGGTGTGACTGTGTTTGCAGTGGATGCTAAGGGTATTTATCCATAAATATGCCCCTGCACGTTTCTGGAAGGATTCTTTTTGAGTGACAAAAAATTATAAAATTTGAGGAAAGGATGGATGAAAATATACTTTATTGATCACACGTGGGAAATTATCTAATTTTATTATCTTAAAAAACCCCATCAGAAAGGAACTGCACATTTAAAAAGATTTAGATTCTTCTGTTTTCCTATCCCAAACTGAAATGTAAATTGACTGCAGGAGCATTACAGTGACTTTATGGCGCCTGAGCTATTCTGAAGCACACAATGACATTCTTTGCTCTCCTGAAATTCGACAGCGCAATCTGGAGGGAGAGGAGGGCACCATGACCTTCGACCCCATGCTGGACCATCAGGGAATCTGTTGCACTGAATGCACACGCAGCTACACTCACTGCCAGAGGGTCTGCGAGCCCCTGGGGGGCTACTTCCCATGGCCCTATGAGTACCAAGGCTGCCGCGTGGCTTGCAGGATGATTATGCCCTGCCGTTGGTGGGTGGGTCGCATCCTGGGTGTCGTGTGAGCCCCTCATGCAGAAGACAGCAGGTACCGCAGTCCATGCAGCCAGCCCATCTTGCCTGTATTGTAATACAAAGGTCTGCTCATTTGTGCCTTCTCAGTGTAAATAAGAGGCGAGCTGTGTTTGTAAGGCGTAATGCAAATGCCTCAAGGGCCAGCGACCTTCTTACCTTACAGGGACTTTCGTTGTTCATGCCCTTCTTTTGACTGGGCCTGTAAATCATATTGGCGAATACATACTGTTTCTGCAATGGCTGCTTATATGAGAAGACTGTAGATTCCCATATGTCGCTTTGATTTATTAATAAAGCCCTACTCTATCCCTGACTGTCCTTCACACCTCTATTTTATTGGTATATATTATATTTCAATTTCTACTGGAGATGATGTGCAGAATGGACACTGCACTTCTGATGGTGTACCCAGTAACCAGTGCCGCCCCTGGCCAAATTGGGGCCCCCCCATGGATCGTGAGGCCCTACGCACACCACGTGTCCTGCGTGTAGGGAGGGGCGTTACTGGTACTAACTATGCCTTAAATCCCTGGATTATGGTCATGCTTAAATAATTTTTCTGGCCATATAGTCATTTGTATCGAAGACCAAATGACATCTACATGCAGTGCAGAATATACAGTATATAGCAATTTAGGATTAAGAGTGCATGAATGTTTATGTATATCACAATCCCTACCCTGTATTTATGTACAAAAGCATAATCCACTGTAAAACTGACAATCTATAGCAATAAACTTGCATTATGGCCAAAATTATGTACGACCTTCAACGCTCCATGAATGATGCATAAATATAGCTTATGGCTGCACGTACTGCACAGTTCAATACATGAACTGTACAGTTAATCTGAGAGTTTCTTTTTGGAATGACTTTACATGTGGACAGTGCCACCAGAACTTTTAATTGATGTTCATAGCTCTGTGTGATCGATGGAAAATGGCATTAAACATTTAATGGTCATACAAGCTGATTCTTGTAGCAAACATATGTATGCATTTTAAGGGATAGCTCCTATTCAAAGCAGATTTGTAATTTTAAGAATAATAATGATTCCATTTTAAATGTACAATGAAGTTGACGACTGCTAGATTCAGAACAAAGTGTTCTTTTAACATAAAGGTAGATACTGGAAAAAGTGCTTGGATTTGTGACAAATACTGTACAGGCAAAAGATGGGATGTTTTCATGTAATTTATAAGCTTTTTAAATTACCATTACAAAATCCATGGGTGTACCTTCAGTAGGAGAAGAACTGTGAGATATACAAGCCTGCTAAAACGTATGTCGAGGTGAAAAGGGGGCCCAAAAATAGCTTCCGAGCTTCTACCCTACGCAGGTGGCTCTGCCGCCATACAGGCGAATTAAGGTTTCATCAGAGGTCACCCTGGTCTTCTGCTAAAGCCTTCAGAATTTCTTCCACTCTACATCATCTGTGGGTCTCATCTTTACTTTTCTTTTACCCACATCCTTCCAGTCGGTGCTTAGGACTGTCCCGCCAGACTCCTCCTGAACGAGAGCTGCCTTACACTGATTGTTCATGTGAAAACATGATCAGTCAAGCCCAAATGTGTTTGTAAGGAAATCATTTGTTTTATTACCTTGACGTCAACTCTGAATGTTTTTTCTGTCATCATTTCTATAGATCTCAAAAAACAATTGAGCAGTTTGTCACAGAAAATGTCTAAATCATTTAACTGCTTGGTTTTCGGTTGACTCAGATAAATCATTAACTCCTTTACCAAGCCAGCTAATGCAACTTTGGCTGGAACAACATAAATACACATAAACAAATGGATATATAAATGCTCCACCTACACATTATAAGAAGTTTTGAGTGTAGAAATATCTACATAATTAAGAAGCAAATGAGAGACTTACGAAAGACTTATTCATGGCGCGTCTGACGTCGTCTGAGCCGTCGGAGTAGATCTGCTGGATGAGCTTGCTCAGAGCAGTGTCCTCCTCCAGCTTCTCATTCTTCTCTTCCTCCTTAATGTCCACAACCAGTTTGTCCCAGTTACGGGAGTAAAGGGAAGAGGATGGATACTGGTCTGAAAGAACAAGTCTCCCAGTAAGTGCCAGCCATCTCTCCCAATGTCCGTCACATTGTTTTAGGAAGAATGAAGCACAGGACTGGTGATTTATGAACTAAAATGGAGCTTCCAGACTGATAAGGGCTAAATCTGTTAGTATCTGTTCAGATTTTCATTATCCCATACGCTTTGTATAGGAACAAATGACCTACATGAAGAGGGGGACCTTTAGCGTTCCTGATCTCCACCTCCAGGACTCACTTGGAGTGAATGGTTTCATGTTAGCCTGGGCTCCCTCCATTTCCAGTGTCTCCCAACGTATCACTTCACTCTTCTTCATCTTAATCTCAATCTGAGGAAAGACATCAGACCTAATGAGCCAGCAGAGAGATGGACTCCTGGGGGCCGCCAACAGTGCTGACGTTGACGTATCTGCCGCAGATACCTGCGCCGAGCAGAACGCGTGCCCCATTCTTCTGACAGCTCGCCCGTCTCAGGGAACATGAAAAGGTGTCTGGGCAAAGTGAGGAACCCTCTCATCAAGATCGCAGTGAAGAGCGCACACTTCACAGAAATCAGCCTTGTGTCAATATAATTAGGAGACATCCCGGAATCGCTGGCACAAGATATATAATTCATGATGTTTGAGTAGTTAAACTGGCTTGTGTTAAATTAAGAAAACCCAGAGGATAGAGGAAAGACCTTCATGGGGAAGTGTGCTAGTCAGGTCAAAATTCCAGTAGTAAAATAAAATTCACAATATAGTATGCTTTATGCCCTGTGGTTCCAGTGCAAGGTTGTAAGTTACCGCTATCCAAACATTGATACGTGGTTACAGAATTTGGATGGATCGATAGAAATGAAATGTAACGATGGCAGACAGAAATAAAGCAAGAAAACAAAGGGATTTTGTTTGTAACTAAGCAGCGGTTTAGCTTTACTGCAGGAAATATATATATATATATATACATAAAGAGCGATTCTTATTGCTGTGCTCTGTTTTAGGTTTCCACGAACTAACGGTAGTGGTAATCGCACACATACTGCTGATAAGACAGTCCCAAAGCTTCCTCAGGCTATACAATATTAATCTGCATGCCATGTCTGTGGCTGCACTTAAAGGAAGGTGACAGGCCTGACATATCCAGGACCTCCTGATGGCTTGTGCACCAGACTGGAGCAGCTGAAAGGCCCAGGAGTCGACCTGAAGTGATGCGGATTTGCAAGGGGAGTCCGATTGCTAGTGCTGGGCTGTCACCCTCACGGTCATTAGGGTAAATCAGCCTCAGTAACAGGCCGCGTTCAGGTCTCAACTGTGCCGCTTTATCAAAACACCAGAGCTGACAGCCATACAGGAAAAGTAAGGCAATATTTATTTAAATGATGAGAAATACCTCAACGCATTATTATGTCCAATTTAAGAAAATTAGAAGCGTTTCCCGTGTCATTAGGCAGCACTAGGAGTTTATCAGAATGCACTCAAGTAAAGTTCTTCAAGATATGACTAAATGTGACGCGGGAAGTAGGTCACCGTCTGGGAGCAGGAAAAGTGAAACTTTTGTTCAAAGAACAAATTAAACAAACTATGAGGGGGGGAAAGAAGAGGAAGAATCCCTTCCTATTTCAGAAGGAACCTGAAAGACAAACAGCAGAAAAACACCTCCTTCACCCAGAAAGCTACAATAATGTCACCCATTCTAATCAAATCAGAACCTCTACAGTCTCTACACGGCTTTCACTATCCTAAGGCTCTGTGCTAAAAACAGATTTTATTTAGCTTTTTGTTGCTTGAAGTGTGACAGAGCCCCACAGAAGCCTCTGCTGCGCACGGGGAGCGGGTTTGGCATGGGGGTAGGGTGGTTCTGCACTAAGCCGGTCCCCTTTCTGAGCCAGGCTTACCCTGGGAGCCCTTCAGGCCAGGGAACAAGCTGGGCTTTGTGAGCAGTGACCCCCTGCCCCCCCCAGGCAGCCGGACTGTGGGAAGCTGGCACCCCTGTGCTAACGGGACACAGAAGCACACATACTTCACCTAAGCCGGGGGACGAACAGAGCTTTCTGCTGCACCGGCAGAGCAGCCACCCCATTACCCACCGAAACAGCTCCGCAGCGCGCCTGGGAGCACAACGTCTTCATTTGTGTGAGCGGCACCAAGCTGTATCACTCCTGCAGTAAGGAATTGTGTTTCTGCCTGACCACGGATGACATTTCAGCAAAATCAGGGCCAGTATGCAGTGTTTCAATGGCCGTTACTTTCAGGTTTCTGTTATTGTTTGGTTGATTACTTTACAGTGGATGAACAAAATACCTTGCAGACACACTAAGTAACTAGTAAATAGAGCACTTCAGGTAACAACAGGAACAGAGACCACTAAAAGCTATTACTTAAGAGTTTTTCATAAAAAATCTATCACTCAGGTAATCGTGGATTCTGTTAAACGTGACTAATTGACATTTTTCAAAATGTATCCATATTTTAACACCACCAGCATCAGGACAATGACTGTGAAACATGAAAATATTTGTTTCTCTCGTTAAGTAGAGGAGGTGACAGGCATCCCCGAGGGTGACAAGCATGACAACCACAGAACAAAATAAAGGCTTTTCCAAATGGATGTATAATCTATAAATGCCTAATTAATGAACAACAAAGGTGTGGGAGTTTAGTGATGCAGATGAAGACTTCCAAATGCTATTATATACACACAATACATGCATGCATCTTAAAGGTGCCATCGAATGAAAATCTCACATTACCTTAGCATAGCTGAATAAGGAGAGTTTGGTACATGGAACCTACAACATATATTTTCTCTCTCGAGTGGCTTGAGTACACAGTTTCTACATGTGTACCTAGCGTGGAAGAAATAGATATACTTACAGCCATTGATGTTGGGTTATGTATCACTGTTGGGCTAAGAAGGTAAGTCCTACTCAGGGATCCATTTCCCAACAGCTTCTCTTAGCAACTTACACAGTTGGAACCATTCAGTTGTATGATTGCAATTATGTAAGGTGCTAATGTGCTAATGGGAAACGTACCCCAAGTTAGCCGGGGAGTAGCAAACAGATGACACTGACAAGGGACTTCTGTACTGCCTGTAGCCCATTTTTGGTTAGTAAATCTAATCGATACAGTCCAAGTTCATGACAAACAAATGACACTGACAATTCTGCAAGCATATTAAATCTCCTTTGCTGGTTGTATGAACAGATCTTCAGCACAGCATCACCTGAGCAAAAGGAAGCATTGCTTTACACAGCATGTATTGGACAATAAACACGGGAAAGGAAACAGTCAGATGGGGGCAAACCTCAGCTCTGAACTTGTACTTGTACTCCGAACAGCCTGCCTCAGTGCTCCTTTTTCAGACGCATGTATCTCGCTCACCAGAAACAACCCAACACTTACAAAGCTTCTGAAATGATCAGCTCCCAAGACATTATTCATTTCAGAACCAGACGCTGTTGGAAAGACAACAGCGTATTCTCCGGACTGCCCCATCTCTCCCCAACCCGCCAAAATCTAATCCCTACTCCTTCCACACCTCCAACCACTAGAATCTCTAGCCCCACCCTACCCCCTCCTCATCTCTTCAAATCATCCTTATTTACCTTGTGTGATTTGTCTGAAAATAGTCAGGTCCACCAGATTTGCGCCTTCACTTTCATGTGCTGCCACTGTGTGGCGCTACTTTAGTTTTGGCGTGATTTGTCTCATAATCAAAGCAGGTCCAGAACGTCTCCCATTCATTGTCTGGAAAGTTTAAAAAATATCCATCAAGTACTTTTTGAGTTATTGTGACCTGTCTATCAGATGGCTGCATCCATCGCATATTAGCCAATCGCAGTAAGACTACAGGCTTTAGTGTTTGAGCAGGTCCCTTCATCCTCTGGCCACTCGCCGATCTGACACTCTGCAGATCTAACTGCTCAATAAACCCCAGAGCTAGTAAACAAACTTATCACCAACTCTATTCCAGAACACCTCCTACTTAACGATATCCACCAACACAGCAAATCTCTGGGCATATCCACAACTAATTAACACGATTCTCCAAGCTATCAGCCATTTTCACATTACCGAAGAAAGAAACTGCCCTCTGCACACCTGCCATTCTAGGATTGATAAAAACCTGCCATTAGACATTTAACTTGAGTAAGTTGTTTCTATCTATTTTATCATCCTATTATCTGTAAAAATGCTCAAGGCAGCATTCTGCCTGGTGACCATTTCGGTAATAATAACCAGCTAATGCTCATACGCCCGACACCCACTTCCAGTCCCAGAACCCATACATATAGGATTAACGAACTGTCAAGCAAGGCAGTACTTAACTGGACCTGGAGGTGTAGCGGAGCCCGTTAGCTCAGCACATGGCCTGCCTAAGCTTCAGTCAACATCCTGTAGTACAAACGAGTAACAGGCCTGAAGTACTTTGCTGCTCAAACTTTCAGTAGAAGGGAGTCTTTGCAGGATGAGGCGGTTTGTCTCACCTTGGTAGAGAGTATTTTAAAGGCGCTCTCTTGAGGAACAACAGGAAGTGACAGCTGGAAGTTCGGGTGTTTGTCTTCTTGTGGTGCTGTTTTGACCACAGCGCTCAGCTTGCAGGGTAAAAAGCAGAAAGGGCAGAATTTTGGGCGCTGGAGCATCTCCAGGAGTGGACAGCTCCATAAGAAAACGACAGCAGCACAGTAGGTCTCTCTTTGGCTGAAAACGACAGCAGCACAGTAGGTCTCTCTTTGGCTTAGAACGACAGCAGCACAGTAAGTCTCCCTTTGGCTGAAAACGACAGCAGCACAGTAGGTCTCCCTTTGGCTGAAAACGACAGCAGCACAGTAGGTCTCCCTTTGGCTTAAAACGACAGCAGCACAGTAGGTCTCTCTTTGGCTTAAGAGAAGATGCCTGCACCTTATTTCCTGATGTTACTTTAGAAACGTTTACGGCACTCGATGGGGACGGGGTGGGCTGAGCCGTTGACATTGCGTCTCATTTAAATGCCAAGGACTGGCGTGCGTTACGGAGACTCGCCCTGCGGTCGCCACAATATCGACGGCTAACAGGAGAGAAAAGGGTTTCTAACAAGCATGTGAGCCAGCACCGGTGAAGGTTGGCCGTAATGTATGCTACCCCTGGGGTACCCTCTGTACTTAGGGCCTTACAACAGCCTCATTATCCAGCTCCTCTCACATCAAACCCTCGCAGCCACGCGTCACAGAAGACTTCACCCCCGCCACGAGGCGTCAGACCAGCGCTCATGACTGCCATATGGACGGCATTTTCAGCCAGACTGAAGCCTACAAAAACCCCTCCAGGCAGATTCCCCAGATAACTAAATTAATATTTTATCTCATTTCCATCTAATTTGCACCAGATTATTATACAGAACTGAAAATTTTAATTAATTTATAGAATAGATCAAACACAGGTTCACACTTTGATTTCCGGTGCTGTTATTTCCATAATTTGTCATTTTTTTCCCTCCTATGCCTTTTAATCTTCTAGCTTTCAACGCATATATGTGTAATCATATACTATAATGAAACGCTCTACAAATTAATATCTGTCAGTGCACATGAAATGTTTATCCGGTGAGGGTGAAAAGAATCCTTTTACCTGTCACCCTGCTGGTTAATTCATTTCACGGAGTTTAATTAAAACCATGATCTGAGGACTATCGGTTTCTTTCATAAACAGCAGTGCACAGTCTGAATACCTTTTCTTCTTCAAAGGAAATACAGACGTCATCCTTCTTGGCATTTTTGACCATGATGGTAACAGTGACATGAGATTGTGTCTGGTACCAGTCATGCCTGGGACATCGGGGACCATGTTAAAACCACACACTATCATGATAAGTAGCAAGAAAATGACTTGATGTTTATTTTTTACTTTAAAACACTGAGATGTATATATTTCTATATTACGCACATATGCCAGCAGGATACAGCGATTACAAGTGAAAGCAGTACAGTTCAATACTGTATTAAGTCATTCAGCATTTACTTTACAGCTGGAGTTGCCTCCTGATGGGATATAGGAATCTGTTCAGAAATAACACACAGAACAAATAATTACTGTAGAACATCCATGAAAATCTTTAAAATAAGCAAAGACACCCAAACAAATTTAAAATACAATTTTGAGAGGTCGAAGGTGAATTGGCGCCACACTGTGGTGAAATGATGCAATGCGGCCGGCTGAGGGCAGGCTGAGAGCACGCTTACCTTAGGTGACACTGCGTCCTCGTTTCTTGCTGCAACAGAAAAGGGGAAACTGTTCAGAGAGAACTTGACACAGGGAACCCTCAGGCCAGAGGTTTGACCCCACAGAGGTGGTGATTTCAACTGGCCCGAAATTTGAGGTGATTTTATACTGTGTAAGGTGAGATTACGTAGATTTACATATACTTTTTATGTATTTGGCAGTTTTTATCCAAAACAGCATACATTTTTTGGAGAAACATGGATGAGCAAGTCATCGGAACGCCTGGAGATTAAGAGCCTAAACTTAGAAGATACAAGTGAGGTAAACACCAAATCTGAGTCACCTGCTTGGAAGGCGGCTGCCCTACCCACTATACCAGGAACCAAATCTGAATCACCTGCTTGGAAGGCGGCTGCCCTACCCACTATACCAGGAACCAAATCTGAGTCACCTGCTTGGAAGGCGCCTGCCCTACCCACTATACCAGGAACCAAATCTGAGTCACCTGCTTTGAAGGCGGCTGCCCTACCAACTATACCAGGAACCAAATCTGAGTCACCTGCTTGGAAGGCGGCTGCCCTACCAACTATACCAGGAACCAAATCTGAGTCACCTGCTTGGAAGGCGGCTTGGAGGAATAAATTATAGGTCATCTTACAGAATTCCACAAAATATACCTAATCTGTTGACTTGATTATGGCCAAAAGCCAAAGTGAATTATGTAAATATTTAGCTTCCTTGTGCTGTGATACTACGCACTGTGCAGACGTGTTCTGACATACGACACAAAGTGCACATGTATATTTAAAGAGCCCAAAGGTGCAGGGATTTCTTGAAGCCAGTGGGACACACTACAACTATGCTGTCATTTCTCTTAATTGTGTTTCAGGTCACCTTTCTCTGTCACCTCGGCTATGCAAACATTTGAGCACCGGTGGGCGTCCTCGTGTCTGATGCAAACATCAGTTGTCACTGATGCATTGCATTGTGGTCTAATTACTTACCCAAAAGGCTGCTTCCATGTAGTATTTCCCAAAGTAATATATATAAAATATAAATATAAAGTGCATTTGAAGAGTGTTGCACTTGCCTTATTAGAGGAACTGGACACCCTTGAATACTTGCACTAAGCCATTGAATGAGCACGCCAAGTGTGGTAGCAAGTAAGTGTGGAGAGAGTGGGAGAAATGGGACAGAACCGCACTCAGATCTGCACTTCAAGAACACAGTGAAAGACGACTAATCAAGCCATGTAATAATTTACAACTTTTGTCAGGAATATCATGCTCCTTTCAGGGGTAAAGCAGTGGGTGAGTGAAATCCCGGATTATTGGCATTTGGCTGTCACGCCCTGCCCTCCCAGTCTCCCAGTCTGATGGGCCTCACTGGTACTGGCTACTCACAGCCTCCATTTAACACCCAGAGCTTAAATTCACGGAACCCAGTGTCTGACTGCACCATGCTTAAGGTCCCTACAGTCACCCCTTCTGGTCCACATCCAGGCTGACAGCACAACATACACAATACCACAGATCAACTTTGAAGAGCGTGCTTCATGTGTGCAGGCGTGTATATTTTGCCTACACATGGGGGTGTGCTGATAATTTTTTACATAGATTATTTACAGGTTTTAAACAAAAGTTACATTTTTTTCTATGACTAATATAGTGAGAAACCAATATAACCGAAAATACTCCAATGTCTTAATACTTGCTTGGGTCTAAATCAATAATTCTGCTATTTAAAATACATACTGCTATAAATACCTTAACATGATATTGTTTGCTTGTACAGGTTTAAGAAATATACCCCCCGCTGCACCTGACCAGTAATAAAACCTGAATAAACACTAAAAGACAAAACCGCACTTACGTTCCATTCTGCCAGTAGCATATATAACAACAACAACATTTATTTTTGTATAGCGCTTGTTCACAACATTGCATTGTCTCAAAGCGCTTTACAGCATCCCTG
>JAODKC010000038.1:25310764-25322175 GCA_026777985.1 Mormyrops attenuatus
TCTCACATGTAAACGTACCGCTAATGACTGGAGAAGAATAGCTAAACATATTACACTCAGAACACGGAACAGGAGCCCTGGCGTCGTACTCGCGTTACTGAGAGAGGAACACTGAGAATACCCACGATGCTTTGCAGGAACGATTGTGACGAAACCACTCGTCTCCACTTCTTCATATACCTGTGAAGAAGGGAGAGCGAAACCTGACATGGAGAGAATCATTTCAAATCCCAGTTAATCAGTGTATTAAGGCCATATGTGTCACTGACAGCACGCAGTCAAGCACGTAGATGGACGCGGCCTCATTGACCTTCCTGGGTATGAAACACATATCGCGGGGAGAAACGTAACGTTGGTTATTTTAAAGTTGCAACTCTGACCTTCCTGTTTCTATACACATCCATAAACAACGGTAACAAAGCTGAAATCAGTATAATCTACATTTAAAAATCGTAGATTTCTGATAATGATTCCACTAATGCAGTGATGTTTATTTTAACTACTGACGTACTTTTAAAGTTTCCTCCAGCTTCTGTCAGAACAAGCCCACGTCAGAGCAGCCGCTGCATGAACACTTCATCTCGGAGGTTATCATGCAAACAACGCAGCTAACCAGCCACACTTCTACCTAAGTAAACGGGCCAGTGCACACAGACACTGACTGCTCAGAGTCACGGAGACACGTGTTAGCTGTGGAAAGTTCTGCAGGGCGGTGTTTATTAACGTTGAGTGATCACACCCCGACCTAGTGACCCTAGTCGCCGACATTGTGCCCCTAGTGCATTTATTCTGTTTAGTACACACCATACACAGGGTATTTGCTATACAACATATTATAATTATTATAGCGCATCAGCAGGTGCCGCACTGTTAAGGGCATAAAGCAGGAGATGACGAGTTAGTTACTACCATTAAAAAGGGGATTTCATCGCAAACGTGCAAGTGAAATGGGATGCTATATAATACGGGCAAAAATTGATATAAATGCATTTTTTGTTGAACACAAGTTACTTTGAATCAATGTGTTCAGTGAAAAGAACTATTTGTTTATTTCAGTTAGAGTAAAACGTGTTATTCTTAATCTTGGTTGCTAACATAGTCGATTTATACCAAGTGAATTTGACAGAGAAATGTATAACATGCAATTTGATCAGAATTTACTCAACTTTCCGCTCGGGGCCAGTTATACTAAATATTAACTTATGTAATGAATTATACGCTGCTTTAAAGTAAACTTAGCAAATGTAACTGTAAAGTTTATATCAAAAGTTAAATTCCGTGATTTTCTTTGAATAGGTTGTCACGTTAAATAGCAACCCATAACCATCCGCATGGGGATAAAACTTACATGTCGAGACATATTCCTGAGAGAATCAAATTATTGCAGAAGGTACGGTGATGGCAGACTGTCACACAGCATGTAGGGATAAGCTGTCACGGATAGTCTGTAAACTATCACGTAAAAGTCACAGAAGCCTCTTCCTTCGTATGGAAGTTTCCTGTTTATTTATATTTTTTAGTTTTCTGCACCAGCTGTCTTACTAAGTTTTTTTCTCACTTAATACTGTTGTCCTGCAGTGGTAGGACACATCAACAAGACTGAACAAGAATCCAACAATCCTCTCATTAGAATTATCTCAGAAACACACTTCTAAAACTCAGAACTGCCAACTGAGTGCAAACACATTTCACAAAACACCTTAAAATAATAGGTATTATGTGGAGTAGGGTTTGTCTGAAAAGCAAAAAAAAAATTCCTTGTTTTTGTAAAATAATGAGTATATAGTGACAAGTATAGTAAACTATTGAACCATGTACCAACATTTCTGTGGGAAAATCCATCGTTATGACAATCATTAGCTTTACCAAAGACCATATTAAGCTGCAGGTATGTACTCTTTATAAACACACAAATCAGTCTCTCAGTCTTGTATAGCAATATCCATTAGCAGAGGTAGAACATATCACCTAATAAACTGGCTCTCTTTATAAGAATAAATATTTCTAGATATGCATGCGGAGCATTGCAACCTACACAAGCTTTTGCTCTTACGTCGTTCAGTTCATGTTGCTCCTTGCCAACAGACGTCGGAATCAAAAACAAATTTGTTTATTTAGCTAAGCAATGAGAAGGTGGCAGTAGCAATAAATGTATCAGAATGACCCCACAGGCTTTGCTACCTCACAGCTCATCTGGGATTCCATGTCCCTGTCATTGTGTAGACCCCCCCCCCCCCCCCACACCCCATGCTGAGGAAGACTACCATGTCGATGGGCTCCAGCCCCAGAGGCTTTGCTACCTCACAGCTCGTCTGGGATTCCATGTCCTTGTCATTGTGTAGACCCCGCCCCCCCAAGACTACCAAGCCAATGGTCCCCAGCTCCATCTCTGCCCTTCTGCACCACTCTCTGACTTGTATTCTGACCAGGGGTTTAGATGCCTGCAGCCACAACCCTGTTGAGAACCTTAGCCGACAGCTATTGCCCAAAACCCCCAAGTGAGCCACCTACATAACTGTGAAGAATTCCGGCTCCCAGTTAGAATGATGGCCTCCCATGTCAGAATGAGAGGCTCCCAGTCAGAATGGCAGGCTCCCAGTTGGAATGATGGGCTCCCAGTCAGAATGACAGGCTCCCAGTTAGAATGATGTCCTCCCATGTCAGAATGAAGGGCTCCCAGTCAGAATGGCAGGCTCCCAGTTAGAATGATGTCCTCCCATGTCAGAATGATGTCCTCCCATGTCAGAATTCGGGCTCCCAGTCAGAATTCGGGCTCCCAGTCATACCAGTCAGAACGACAGGCTCCCAGTCATTACGTTACCCTGACACTCACCAAAGAGATCCTCTTTGATGTTCTCCATAACTGCAGTCACAAGCTGAGAAGAGGAGAGAAATTTCAGGGAGGTCAGGGGTGGTGTCAGGAATTGACGTGGTCAGGTCCCTTCAAATATCACCCCCATGAGCTCACTTGAGACTAGCTATGGCATTGGATTCAATTAAATCGAGAAATGGATTGTATATTAAAGGCCAACCATCTTCACACTGCTCATCTCTGTGAGGGTCATAGCTTCCCTAAAAGCGAGTGACAAAAATGAGGTATTTGGCCTGTTGTGGCTATGAAAGAATATCTTACACAGGTCTATGTGTGATTACCATCACAATTTTAAATTAAACTGACGATACAATGTCAGTATCTATATAAACATCCATCCGTCCTTCTCTATAACTGCTTATCCATCAAAGGGTCGACGAGCCTGTCGCCAATCCCAGGAAGCACAGGGCATGAGGTGGGGGCCATTCTAGCTGTGCTGGTGTGTGGCTCAGTGCGTTAGGATGGTTTGGATGCTGTGCCAGTATGTGGAAGGTTGTTTCTGACCTGGAGTCAGCTAAGTGATTTAACCATCGGGCTGCCTGCAAGGCCCTGAATCTCCAATTGTGCAAAGATTGTCTCAAAATGTGTCACTTTGGATAAAAACATTTGCTTGATAAGCTGCCTGTTTAGTGTCTGGTCAGGGGGGGGGCAGCTGCATGGGCCGCCCAGGGTCCATATGTATAAACACTTTTTAAATGATCTTACATCTGTTTATTTGAATTGAGCTAAGATGTACTTTTAACAGTACAATCAAATGGGCTTTGTGTAAAAATAAAAATGTATGTTTTTAATTTGAGTTGTATTAATCGATGTTGATGGCATACATTTAATATAGTTTGAAAGGCTGAGTAGATGGTAGCTGTTTTCATTTTTTCCTTCACTGCTCTCCCAAACATGCGTGGATGTGCTGCTTCTCCTTGCTGACCATGAGTCTGCATGCCAGCTTCAGTCTGCCTAGCTTCAGTCTGCCTAGCTTCAGTCTGCCAAACGTCAGTCTGCCCCATTTGTCTGCACAGCTTCCATCTGCCCAGTGTCAGTCTGCCCCGCACTCAGTCTTCCCCGTTTCAGTCTGCACAGCTTTGGTCTGCTCAGCGTCAGTCTGCCCCGCTTCAGTCTGTCAAGCTTCAGTCTGCCCGTTTCAGTCTGCGCACCTTCAGCCAGCCCAGCTTCAGTCTGCACAGCTTCTTATATGGAAGTTTCCGTGTCTGAAACAGTAATTCTTGCTGATGGGGCAGTGTGCTGCACTCCAAACCATCACCACGCAGGGAACGCGCAGATGCCAGGGCTGCTGCAGGACATGCTCCACCGGTTGGGCCGCCCCACTAGGCCTTTCCGCCGTGGCCGCAGGCCCACTAGGCCTTTCCGCCGTGGCCGCTCGCCTGGCTAACTGCTGCCTGCCGACCTTGTCATACGTTGGTGGCCTCATAACCTTGATGTGCTTTGGGTTCCTGGGCACAGCGTCAATCTTTCAGATGAGTCTGACGGCTTTTTTAGTAGGAAATGAATGGCCTTCAAAATCAGCTTGTCTCAGAAACAACGCGGCAGTGTCACGAGCTTTTCGCGTTCAGAAACCTATGCAGCAAAAAGAATAAAATGAGACTGTGGTGATGTTGGATTTTCAATTTCTGTAATAATATATTGACTCTATTACTCAAGTACTTTGCAAACTCATAGTATCACTCAGTAGAAATTTATCTCTGATGCAGTTTAGATCTTAATGCAAAAACACGCACTTGTTTACTCTTACACTGTCTATGAAGCAGAATGTCAATGAAATGTAGCAGTCACGTACTTTGGAATATATTGCTTTATATTCTGTTTTTAGTCATATTCTGATTTTCATTGTAACCCCTGTCCAGGGAAAACATTAGAAATTCAATTTACAGATAATTCTGTTGTAGGTAACAACAGAATTATCTGAATTAACTAGTGCAGTGTAAATGTCTAAGCATGAGGGCGCGGCTTCCTGTAACAGCCCCATCTTTCTTTCTCAGCTCTGACAGCCTTTGAGAAGACAACGCCCTCTCCTTTGTATCGTTTTAGTGAAATAGGGATGCATTGATCTGTTTTTAAGGTCACCTCGTTGGCAACTCCAAAACAGTATTAGGCACATTTACTGATTCTTTTCTGATTTTATTCACTATTTATCCGCCTGTTGTCCATGACTCTAATTTATGTTTTTATAAAAACTCTACATATCGTCTTCATTTTTATTGATTAAATAATTATTTCAAGGACAAAAATCAAGTATCTTTTCCATTTCCTCATGATATTTTGACTGAATAATTACATAGCCACTTCATTTGATGAGCTTTTTGGTTACTTCGGGTTTAGCTTCATCAGAAAATCTGAAAAAGAAATATCTATGATGGGAAAAAATAAGTATTGTGATGCAATTTGTGGTCAATATGTTTTTGGGTCTTAGACTGATGTAGTCTTTGATAAAATATTTAGGAATTATTTATGCACTCAAAATATAAATAATCTCTGGTTTAATTACCACAGACTATGCCAGCAGGTTTTGAAAGTTAGTGTTAATGTCATAATTACAACATGGACAGAAGACAGATTTTTTTATATTGAGACCATGTGGTATGTTGTGAAAGGCCAACCATGGTCTAAATAAATTTTAATTTCATATAATTCTGAGTATTCATGCTCATATTTCGTCATTAAATCTAGTTCAGTAGGAGCAGATTTAGAGTGATCTGTTTGTTTCTCCGGGAGCACATTTCTCTAAACTAGAGGTGTACAACCTGGGGTCCATGGGCCCCTTGCAGTCCACAGAGCAGCTGCACAAATGTATTTGAGGGGGGTGGTCCCCAGAAGAACGGAATATTACAAGACCCCACCACCAAAGCTCTTAGCTCTATGATTGCTCAGTTTTAGGGGCCCTGGTTTAAAAAAGTCATGCTCTAAACAAAACGCCCTGGTTTTTTAAACAGAATTTCACTTTATGATGTCTTTATTTCTTGGGCATTCCCCCTCCCACCTAACCTCATGACCATGCCTGCCGACCTGGGCACCCCCCCGGGTGCCGCTTTCCTGGGATACTGCCGTCCCTCATGTGCTCTTGCTGGTACTCCGTCAGCAGGGATATAGACCTGACTGCAGATCCCACCAGTCCACACCAATCGTATTTACTTATTTAATTCAGCTGTAAGCAGACGATTACGAAGCAGCCCAGATAAAAGCAGTCGCTGAGTGGTAATGTATGCATTGCTGTTAGCTATCAAACTTCTGCTAGCAACACGAGCTTAAGAAGAGCGATGCTTGCATGTATGCATACATTTATGTATGTATGATGTGTGCACTCCCTTGTCTGAAGTGTTACAAATTACGGCAGTTCTCTATTCCTGTTCACACCGTATGAGCGGCAGTCTGTTCATTACTGATTAAAAGCAGGGCTTGGTAAAATGTTTTAATCTATTTTATGCAGTATGTAAGCAGGGTGATATACAGCAATATTATATTTGCAGCATGTTGGGACTTTTCTAGGTCAGCTTTGATTTCCGTGTAACAGCTTTCATGTAAATGCGCAGGCTAGCCAACAGCAATATTATGTAAAGCAGCTTATCAGCACAGTTTGTGCTTCTTGTATGCCCTTGTTATCAAACTGGGCCTGTTTCATAGTAATAAGAGCGCTCCTCAACAAGGACTGTTGTCCGCATTGATCATTTATGCAATGCAAGGATTTAAAAACGACTTCAGTTGCTTTATGGTAATTTCACTTACTGCTACTCCATTTAACACCCTTACATACTGCATTCAGTGAGTGCCTTAATTGCATTAAGTCGCATTCAAAAAAATATATATACCAGTACATTCTCACAGCGAAGCGCCTATTTAAATTCAGTTGAGAAATTTTGTGTTACTGCAGAAATCAAGTGCAGATCACAGATTAAATTTCTATTTCCTATAAAATTTCACTTCACACTTAAAAACAAGAAGTGTTCATTTTGGCCAGTCACAAGGTAATTTATTACATTATGGAAAACAACAAAACATTGGTGCCTTATACAATATGCATTAAAATCTTTTCATTGCACATTCCAATTGTATGTTCACACTTACTTAAACCCTGGATTCTTGTGCAACTAATCGGGTAGCTGATTGCTTGATCACATGATTAACTGATTATCAAAAAAAATAGTTTTGTGCCAGCCTAAGATGCACAGCAACACAGGGCTCTATAACGCCCCACACCCTGGCTCTCAATGATGTTGCTCATAGAACACAGAATTTCCCAAATGCACGTATGTGACACAAAAATTTTACTATTTTCCAGGACTGCATCAATAAGCAGCTTTGCTCCATATGATCTATTGGCTGTATTTCTATTACAAACATAAAAACATAAAAAAACACACGGCACACAACAGGAGAGCCACAGGGGACACCATAGGACAACCACAGGGGACATCACAGGGAACACCATCGGACAACCACAGGGGACACCACAGGGAACACCATCGGACAACCACAGGGGACACTACAGGAGAGCCACAAGGGACACCATAGGACAATCACAGGGGACACCACAGGAGAGCCACAAGGGACACCACTGGACAACCACAGGGGACACCACAGGACAGACACAAGGGACACCACAGGGGACACCACAGGGAACACCATCGGACAACCACAGGGGACACCACAGGACAGCCACAAGGGACACCACAGGGAACACCATCGGACAACCACAGGGGACACCACAGGAGTGCTACAAGGGACACCATGGGACAGTCTAGTTGATATAAACAATGTACAGGAGTGCATGTCAATGCAGGGAATGCTAGAATAAATACAATATGCATTAAACCATACAATTTTACAGTACCGTGAGTTATTTATAACCATGTGGCATTGTGGGCTTGGCCAGGCGGGGGGGCTGAGCTGTTCATAAGGGTGGTGGCTTGTGGGAAGAAGTCGTTCTGGTGCCTGTTTGTTTTGGTGCCTGCTTGAGGAGAGAAGGTGGCCTGGCTGAGAGGGGTCTGTGCGGATCCCCCCCTGGGATGAGTGCAGTTCCCGTAGGCTGGCCAGCTTAGTGCCGATGATCTTTTCTGTGTATCTGACTATATGGTGTCACCTGTTCCAGTCTTTTTTGTTGCTTGACCTGAACCAGACGACGATGGACAAGCTGAGAACAGACTTGATGATCGCTGTGTAGAAACAGATCAGTAAATAGGCTGCAATTTCAACTGCTGATGAGTTTCCTGAGTCTTTGATTTTATAATAATTACTTTGAATGTAATTCATTTAACATTAAATTGTGCAGTATTTTTCCATTAGAATGTAAGTTTTTATAAAGATTAAGACAGACCTGCCTCTCTCGCTGGTGTGGCTTGCACATGAATAACCTGGAACGCAGAAAACACGTTTGGCCCCCACTACGGTCTGCTCACACGACGTGTATCACAGCATCTCAGAATCCCACCCCTGAGCTTCTCCAGTGGAATTATATCTAAGCCAGTCCTTTCCCACAACCTTTCAAACAATCTTTTTATTTAAGGTGTTTCACAGGGAACAAACAAATTCTGGGTCTGCACCACTTCTCAGCACGACGGATCACTATTCTCTGACGGTAATGCAAAGCAGCTGTTGCCAAAGGATTCACCCGGAACTCATGGGAAAGGTGACTTCTTGTTATATGTCTACCTGTATTGACTCTAATGACGATAAAGCTGAACTGGATTGAGAGGCAAGAGAACAAACACAAGCACACATACACACACACACACAGACACACACATGCGCACACACACATACAGACACATACAAAGACACGCATACAAACACAACTCACTTTTTACTCTTTAATAAGTTCTGTGTATGTTGAGAGCATTACTTAAATAAGATTAAAATAATTTTGAAAATGTTAAAACATAAGAACTAATCTTTACACAAAATGCAGGAAATTGCTGTTTATTTTGCTTAAGAAAATACATTAATCTTTTGTCTTTTCTTTGTCAATAGATTTCTCATTAATCCACAAACTTTGAAGTCTGAATATGTAACAGGCTTATTATTAAATAAAGCTCAGTAATGATATTGTACAAAGTCCAAAATCTCACTACTACCTGGAAATCAAAATCTGCTTTATCATCATCTTCCATTCACAAGTGCAGATTGCTACATTTACTAAAGATCTGAGGTACAACTGAAATTTAAAATCCACTCCATTTCCAGCTAGATGCCTATTAAATTTCCATTTAATGGCTTAAAGACTTCTTTTCAGTCCCCGCTGTGCCCATAATTAATATAACTAACACATAATTATTATCACGCATTGTTCCTGACTTGCGACGACTCCAGTTAGATAACTGCTGAAGACACCAACACTTGATGGTAATTTACTCACTAACTATAGATAAGTTTAAATCTTTTCCCTCTAACAGAACATTCAATCTATGTAGCTTGGGAATGACATTCATGTGCAGTTATGCACCTGAAAGGTTTGTGTCAAACTCTCACTTGGCCATAACAAAGAAACCACAGATTGTGCAGCCTGGGTCTGATGCAGAAGATGCTAATGTCACATTAAAAGCTCTATGTAATGGTACAGACTGCAGCCTTTTGGTAGCCGGTTAAACCTGCACCGCCTTGGATGGATGGCTGGGCTCCTGTTTGTAGCCATAAGACACCTAAAACAAGACACAGTAGACTCTTGTCCACTGTAAGAGGTACCACTTTGGTCACAGCATACGAGCCTTTTCAGAAATGTGGTTACATCTGAGGTTTAGAAACTAGGAAAAGTTTTATAGCTAAATGTATGTATTCTCAAATCCATGACATTCAGGAGATAATAATGCAAAATATTCTAAATTAATTGGGAAACATTCCGGGATCCATTTGTCAACCCAGTCATTATTAAGCAATAATAAGCATTAATGGCAGTTTGATTAAATTGCAGTTTTTACTACAGACTTGCTATTTAACAGCCTAGCCTACATGTTCAACAGAGACATCAGTCTATGCGCACAGATTTCCGATCCCTGGTGATCACAGGTGCTCAGACTGTGTAACGGTACCACCATGAACTGGGACCTCACTGGTCTGTGTGATTTCAAGATTAGAAATACAACCGTCTATAATTACTGTCTATAATTGTAATGTTTGTTTGGATATATTTTTTCTATATATTTTCACTGCCTTAGTCTCAGCCCTTTCATATTTATCTTTAACTCAATTTCTTGACCTTTTCACATTTCACTACGTTATACTTGTATAACTGTGTATGTGACAATCACCTCATTTGTTGACACCTAAAGTAGGGTCTGCATCACATTTTTTTCATAGAAATGATTTCTGTTTTTTTCTTTCTGGTTAATTGCTAACATGCTAATCAATAATAGCTAATATCAAAACAATAGCTGCTCTGCTTTGCAGCCTAGCAAACACGTCCTGCCGGTGTTACTCGGCTCTTTGTATCTGGCCTTGCGAAGGGCACCAGGACCTGGTACAAAGCAACTTGCAGGCCTTTGACTAACTGCCTCAGAGAGATTCTTCTTGACACTCTGATCTTTTTATAAAGGAAGTGACTGTTCTGAAGAAGCCACAGGCCGGGCATATCCCAGAGGCTAAAATGACTTTTCTCCTGCCTTTCGTCTCTGCGGTGACACAGCTGTCTCATCGCAAAGGAAGCTTTCAAGGCTGGTCAACAATGACCAGAGGGGTGATCTGTCTTCTTTTGTTCTTCAGCCTTTTATGTGAAATATACATGCAACAATATTGTCATTCTCTTTGTAATCATTTTGTCATAGCTGCAGTACTGGGGTTAAATTTGGTTCTGTGTTAATAATACAAGGGCTGCTTTTCTAAGGTACCCCCACGCCTCAGGAATCTTAAGCCAATTCTCTTACTAAGAACATGAACTGTTATTATGGGCAGCCATGAGGAAGTAAAAACCAATCCTGCAAGCAGGAATCATTCGTCTCCTTACTGGATATGAACACAAATAATTTTGCATTAACGTTTAAGGCATTAGACTCCGTTGGGAGATTATTCTCAAAAATAAACACAAGCCTGTACCTTCTGTACATTTCCCAAAATGCATATAGCCAATTAACCAGCCAATTCCCTGCTGCCATTGGTGAAATGTATGGTGTGGATCACCCCAAATCTGCCGAATCCCAGCCCTGCCTTCCAATCTTGGAATCCCAGCCCTGCCTTCCAATCTGTGGAATCCCAGCCCTGCCTTCCAATCTTGGAATCCCAGCCCTGCCTTCCAATCTGTGGAATCCCAGCCCTGCCCCCGATCTGCGGAATCTCAGCCCTGCCTTCCAATCTGTGGAATCCCAGCCCTGCCCCTGATCTGCGGAATCTCAGCCCTGCCCCCGATCTGTGGAATCCCAGCCCTGCCTTCCAATCTGTGGAATCCCAGCCCTGCCCCCGATCTGTGGAATCCCAGCCCTGCCTTCCAATCTGTGGAATCCCAGCCCTGCCCCTGATCTGCGGAATCTCAGCCCTGCCTTCCAATCTGTGGAATCCCAGCCCTGCCCCCGATCTGTGGAATCCCAGCCCTGCCTTCCAATCTGTG
>JAODKC010000038.1:25328114-25338235 GCA_026777985.1 Mormyrops attenuatus
TCCGGACACAGGTATTGGACTCCCTACATCACCCCGTGTCATCCTGCGCCTGCCATCCGGACACAGGTATTGGACTCTCTACATCACCCCGTGTCATCCTGCGCCTGCCATCCGGACACAGGTATTGGACTCCCTACAACACCCCGTGTCACCCCACACCGTGTCTCGATGACTGGCATCAGCCGGACTACGGGTTCACCATCCCATGCTTAGGCTGCCGTTACCACCAGCACAGAGACCGCTGCGTTTGGAGTGGTGCCATAACCACTGATGACAAATGACGTCGTATCATGTTCAGCGATGAATCTCGGCTCTGCATTACCATGGATGACCGTTGTGTGCGTGTATGGCGGCACCAAGGGGAGAGGACCAATCCTGCTAATGTTCTGGAGAGACTCACCGGCGTTACTCCTGGCATCATGGTGTGGGGGGCCATAGATTATAACTTCCGGTCATCTCTGGTAGTGATGCGGGGGACCCTGATGGCACAGCACTATGTCAGTGACATCCTGCGTCCGTATGTCTTTCCTCTCTTGAAACAGCACCCTGGTACAGTCTTTCAACAAGACAATACCCATCCACACACGGCACGTGTGTCTATGGACTGCCTGCACCATGTTGAGGTCCTCCCGTGACCAGCCAGGTCCCCCGATCTTTCCCCAATCGAACATGTGTGCGATCAGCTCGGACGTCAACTCAGACCCAGTGCCAATCTGCAGGATCTTGAGGATAACTTACAACAGCAGTAGGCCGACTTGCTGCAGGAGAGTAAATGGCTATACGACTCCCTTCTGCACCACTGCATGTATCCAGGCCCGGAGGGGGGTGTCACACCCTACTCACATGGGACCAGCAGTGTGCCCATACTGCCAACTCTGTTGTCCGTTTGATCTGATATTATAATCATTGTCATACAGTCACATGACCTTTCACCACGTGCAGATTCATTTCATTTTCACCACTCCGTCTGGGTGCTTAACTTTTTTTGTCACTATGTGTGTTTTTTCTTTTCAAGGAAAACAAGATCACTGCTGGGCCATCCATCAGCTCCTGGACGAAAGGGAGTGGAGGCACCCCCTGGAGTGGACCAGCATCCTTACCTCCTTCCTAACGGTGCTGAAGGCAGCTGACTAGCCCACTCTGAAGAGTGAGACATTACCAAGGGTGGGAACTGGTCGACATTACTGAGTGGATGGACGCTGCTCATTCCACGGCCTATAACAGCTGGCCCGACTGAGAGACACCTACCCAGATGGAGAGGTCCAATCAGCAGCTGCGGTGCACTACATAGGAAAGTTACTCCCTTCCCCCGACAGTGCAGGTCAAGCTCCAGGGGCAACCGGTCTGGGCAGTAATGGATTTATGGAGCACAAGAACCCTTGTCTGGTTGGACCTCTAGCTTCCAAGGCACTCCCTGGATGCCTGGCTGCCCCTCACCAGTGTCGAGAGGGCCGGAAGAGGAAGCCCTAACCCTAACCAGACCCAAAGGTGGAGTCCATCCTACAGGAGGCAGCAGAGGAAGCCCTAACCCTAACCAGACCCCAAGGGGGAGCTCGTCCTCCAGGGGGCAGCAGAGGAAGCCCTAACCCTAACCAGACCCAAAGGGGGAGCCCGTCCTCCAGAAGGCAGCAGAGGAAGCCCTAACCAGATCCAAAGGGGGAGCCCATCCTCCAAGGGGCAGCAGAGGAAGCCCTAACCAGACACAAAGGGGGAGCCCGTCCTCCAGGGGGCAGCAGAGGAAGCCCTAACACTAACCAGACCCATAATGACAATATATATCATTATATATTATTATATGATTCTCATTCTGTAGTGTAAAGTTGCCAAAGCACCAGAAAAAAAACGCTAATTCTAGTTAAGAGTAGCCTCGTGCCCATAGTTTCCGGGATAGGCTCCGGACTCCCCGCGACCCACTGGGATAAGCGGTTTGGACACTGGATGGATGGATAGTTAAGAGTATATGTTTGAGTATAGAGAAGGTGGTAGAATAAAAGTCTTTCATTCATTCAGTTTTCATTCATGGTATACACACTATAAGTGGATGAACAACTGGACCTCCAGTGATGTTCAGCACTTCCCACAAATCAGCCAATGTTTGTTTATCTCTCCTCCTCACTGTGATGCAAGAAAAAATATGCCACAGGAGGCAGATTAGATAATGTATGCAGACAGACGGTCAGCCTTGGCGTTTGTGGTGGCAGGGAGAAAAAGCTCAGAAGGACTCTGATGGAAATTGTATCACACGCTGCGTACCTTAAACACACAGCTAGAGCATTCTCATTACTGGAAAACACTGTGTTCCAGTTTGTGCTGGACATCTATGAAGAGAAGTTTGTGTAAATGCTTAGGATATTTCTTGTCACGGTATCTTTACTAGATATATCGCTATTCTCCTTCTCTTTATTTTCAATAAATGTTTCCATATAGCGATCTATTTATGTTTAGCATAGTATCTTCTGTTCCAACACAAATTCAGTATGCAGTTAAAAGGATACGTTTTTATTAAACTGCTGAATTCCATCAGTAAGCCACAAGTAACGTCGGATTATAGTTGTCTCATTGATTCTATATTCACCTATTGGTGCATATTTCTAATTGAGTAAATATACAGCATGTAAAATGAATGTGAAATTATTTTTGGTGGAATGTACCTTTAAATAATATTATGATTCAGTTCATGAATAAGTTAAATGAAATTGAGTAGATAAAGGAAATTAAATTCCCATTGCTTGGAGTTAATATTCATGGTTCTGAGGGCAGCGTGATGCAGAGCTGCTTATCTTAGAGATATGACCGTATCAGGCTGTCTCTCCCAAGCTTGGAGATATGGCCGTATCAGGCTGTCTCTCCCGACCTTGGAGATATGGCCGTACCAGGCTGTCTCTCCCGACCTTGGAGATATGGCCGTACCAGGCTGTCTCTCCCGACCTTGGAGATATGGCCGTACCAGGCTGTCTCTCCCAAGCTTGGAGATATGGCCATATCAGGCTGTCTTGCCCAACCTTGGAGATATGGCCATATCAGACTGTCTCACCCAACCTTGGAGATATGGCTGTATCAGGCTGTCTCTCCCAACCTTGGAGATATGACCATATCAGACTGATGGATGAAATGGCAAGCCTACAGTATACCAACACATTAACGTATGCTTAACAGATACAGCGTATCGTACTAAGGGCAGTGATGGCTTAATGGTTAGGGAAGTGCACTTGTAATTGAAAGATTGCTGGTTCAAATCCCCGAACAGCAAGGTACTGCCCCCAGGCACTGCTCCCTGGGCGCTGAATTAGCTGCCCCCTGCTATGTCACATATGGGTTAAATGCAGAGGACACATTTCATTATTGTGCGCTGTGGTGTGTCAATGGCAATCACTAAATTCAAAAATTCTACTATACTGTAGGACAGAGCTGTGTCCACTCCCAGAAGGGGACACCCCAGTTCTGGAAAGACATTGTAGCATCTGTTAGGAATTCCATCCAAACCACGCTTGGTTAGAGGACACAATTGCTGACCTGTATAAGACAGATTACCTTGAATTCCATCCAGAGTACAGTCCAGGAGGGAGGGCAATCCCAGTGTCCAGGAGGGAGGGCAGTCCCAGTGTCCAGGAGGGAGGGCAGTCCCAGTGTCCAGGAGGGAGGGCAGTCCCAGGCCGAAGCAGTTTCACCTCTGCCTGTTGCAGCTGGCTAAACTTTTAGAGCCTTGTCTGAAACGATGTGGCTCAACCACTGTTTCACTGGTTTAATTAAAACTTGCATGGCCTATATTCTGTAATTAAAAAGGGCATGTGAAATCCATCACATATTTGACAAAATAGACCACATGTCACAAAAAATATCACCCAGAAAAAAATCCTTAATTTTTAAAATTAAGTCCTTAATATAAACCACAGAAAAAAGTCTGGAAAATATAGAACAGCAATCCTAATTCATAATTTTACAATTGGCATTTAAACAGAGGACGTCCTGCGCAGAATCCATGAGGAACCAGTCGCTGGCAGTCATTAAGAGGCACAGAATTGGTTCATTTCCAACATGCTGGCCTAACCTTATTTTTGATGATGATGGCAAGGGCTTGTAGCATGAAGTGGGTGACTGTAGATAAAGCTCTTTGTGATAAGCATTGTGAAAGACATATCTCTGGCGCAAAAGCAAAGCAAATTTCACTGGCATGCAGAAATGTGGAGCCTGTACTGTGGTTCCAGTGACGTCCCAGTTCTAAACATGGGCAGTTATACCAAATATGACCCTAATTTATATTTCACGCGTTGTCCTCAGGGTAGCACGGCTCCTCACACTTCCAGAGCTGGGGGCTCGAATCCTGTCCCTGCTCTGAATGCGTGGAGTTTTCAGGCTATCCCTCTGCATTCTCCAGCAGTCCAAACATGCAGTTAATGGACTGGCATCCTGCTTAGGGTGCGCCCAGGTCATGTGCCTTCTATGCCCGGGCTCCAGGCCTCCCCATGACCAAGACCAGAAAGAGGTTGGAAGTTACATGGAAGGAGCTTACTCTCACTCCAATCTGTCACCCCATGCTAATCTGACAGCTATGTTGTCAGGGGCAATTGTCCTTGGTAGGGTCTCCCAAGGCAAATTGGTCCTAGGTGAGCAGCCAGAGAAAGTCCAATTTAGAAAACTCATATGAAGGCAAAGAGTAAGGAGCTTGTAACCTTGGCCGGATTGTGGAGACCTGGTCCTGGTTGTGAAGCCAAAGAATAAGGAGCTTGTAACGAACTGCTTGATACTTACTTCAGGGGTCTGACAAAGCCTATGGGGGAGAACGCAGGTGAGACACCATGGGCCACACACATCTATGAACCCCCAGCACTCTCTGTAAAGCGACGGGAAGGTAACTGCTGAGCATAAACGCCTCGCCAGAGAGGAGCCTTAACAGATTAGGTAAACCATGGCAAATTCTTGGCTAATTGCCGTCATGGACTCGCTCGGCAATTCTTGTCCTTAGCTATCAAAACTGATGCCTTAAATTATGTATATTTTTTACATCTTCTATAACCTGATTATCTGGGAGGTAGATGTATTTAAAAGAGAGGCTGGGAGTTTTCTGCTCCTCTTCCTGAGGAGTAACTAGCAGTGCTGGCAGGTGGGAAATGCCGTTTACACGGCCTCCTCGCTGTACACACGGCCTCCTCGCTGTACACACGGCCTCCTCATTGTACACACGGCCTCCTCGCTGTACACACGGCCTCCTCGCTGTACACACGGCCTCCTCGCTGTACACACAGCCTCCTCTGTGCTGCTGGTATCTGCCTCGGCATTGATCTGCCTCCTGCTGTTCCTGGATCTTATCCAGCATCTGCCTCACTATATGCTTGAAGATCCCCAGCTGCGATTCAGCCCCAGCAGACACAGACCTCTCTCACCCCCATTACACATTCAGGTATCTTGCACCTTACAGTTATTCCCAAAAAATCCCTTGGAAAATGAACAGAAAAGCTGTAAGATGCAAGATATCTGAATCTGCGATGGGGTGACACAAAGCACATAGTGATGCTGTTTTAGTCAGACTCATGATCGAGTTGCACTTTTATAAATGTTCTGTGCTATAAATGGCTGATATATTACTATAATTGCATAGTAACCAGACTCTCAGAGTCGCACAGAGAATTGCTTCCCCAAAACACTGATTCTCATTTGGCAGGCTTAAGAAAACCCAGGTTTTAAAATGGCATTTCCCCATTATCATTAATATTTTTATTTATTTATTTATTTTTTCTACTTGAAGAAACGAGGGGAGAACCTGGAGAAGATCTCCAAGTAGAAGGAAAATAAGCTTCCCATGAAGATGTATGCATGCAGGAATGATCTGACTCAACTGTACAGCATAGCTGAAGCCATGATAGTTACAGTGTGTACCGGGTGTAGCCTAGTGGGTTACGCATCTGTGCCAATATCCAGAGGGTTGTGGGTTCAAACTCTGTACCCTTTACATTGTACCCTGTACCCTCAACAGCATGTTCTTTTCCAAAAACTCACTACCAGTCTTCTGCCCTTGTGTAATATCTGTAGCTTTAGTGGGTTAGGGGTCTGTGCCGACTTCCAGAAGTTTGTGGGTTCAGATCCTGTAGCCTTTACAGTGGTCCCGTCACTGCTGAGCTGTCAAGCAAGATTGTGAGTGCTCCAGGAATGATGGCTGACTGACTCCAAAAAATTCCAAAATAGGTTCATTGGACTGAAGTATTTGATAAATATTGTGAAAAACATCAACCAAGTGACAGTTAGTAGATTTTCAGGTAATTAAGAGTCAGAAATTGCATATGTAACCAGCAAAATCCTGCGTTTCTGGATTGCTTTAATGCTCTATATTCTATACAGCTTGGTTAATTGTCTTTGTCACATAACTTACCATTAAACGAAATGTTTCTAGTTCCATATATCTTCCTCAACGACATGTTCTTTTCCAAAAACTCACTATTCAGATTTTTCAGTGGCAACATCAGAAATAAGGAGATGTATAAAGTAAGCAGGACCCCGGAACAGAAGGAGATGCTGCAGACCGATACTGTGGCTGCACAGACTGATGGCACCATCATGGCAACACCTCATGGCTGAGCATGAACAGCATCTTGCTTGTCAACATTCCACAGAGCTCTGAGGGTATGCCAGATAAATGTTACTTATGGGGAAGGGCATGCTGTAGAGACACATCGTCCTTGGTGTCTTTCTCTTTTTGCTGTTTGGGAACATTTCAGAGAGAACAGTGCCCCCAAGTGTTCAGTTTGCTTCAATTCATGCCTATAAGTTTGTATCTAAATTATCAGTGAGAAAACTTTACTAGTCCCCAAGGAATGAGCTTATGTTACAGCTCCTCAGAGACAGGAAAGAGTGGCCCGAAATACAACAAACAATACAAAAAAGATACAGCTAAAATTAAAATGGACTTAAACAGATGTAAACTGATTTAAATGAAATACCATAAGGTAAGTGAAGATGCTGAATTTTATAGTGAATTTTAAATAAATATATAGTACAGTGGTACCTCGGTATACATCCTCTTTGGTATAAATCCAAGGATCTGGAACGGATTAAGGACGTATACCGAGGTACCACTGTATTTTATTAGCACGGGTGAATCCTGGCTCTGCTCCGAACATGCAGATTTCCTCAGGATATTCTGCTTTTCTCCTGCAGCACAAAGACGTGGGGCTAGGCTAACAGCACAGTGCATATATGACTGGGAGTGTGTGCTTTGGCATCCCGTCTGGGGTGGACTGCTGCCTGAAATGAGCTGCAGGACCCCCATGGACCGGTGGACCATCTCAACAAGGGCTCAGCATCAGATAATGTGCAGGCCATTCATTTGTGGCTGTTCATCACTGCAAAAGCATAAGCATCTTTAAGGTTGGATGGACCAGAGGTTCTGCTTCGCACATAATTTTGCTTTAGCAGAACACAGAACTGCCATACATCCTTCTTCAGTGCTGAGTAGAAGCCTGAGGCTCAACTCAACAAGTACTGCGATCCTCAGTAAAATGTTTGTGTTTTTAGAACCGGGATTATATCCGAGGTATGAAATGACACTGTTAAGATTTGCACTTAACTTGTATATATCTGAGTCCAACCCCCTGCTTGCACTGGGGTTGAACTCAGAAATCAAACTCATCATAAAACCTCTTAACAGTTCCTTCTACGACCTCTAGTGGTAGTGAAATTATTTATGAAATTACATCCAAGAATAAAGCAAAAAGGTGCCCAGGATGCTGCTGCATGTTTGTTTCCAACACATTAGATTCAAAATCCTCCTCCAATGTAACATAAAGTGGTAAAGTGCAGCCGTACGCCAGAGCTGCCAGGGCTGCCAGAGCTGCCAGGGCTGCCAGGACTGCCAGGGCTACCAGGGCTGCCAGAGCTGCCAGGGCTGCCAGGACTGCCAGGGCTACCAGAGTGAGAAACTCAGGAGAAACTCAGCTTGATAACTAGAATTACCAACTGATCAATTCCCCTTTCTGTCAGTGACACAAAGCATATTGTCTTAGACAGCACTATTTTTCAAAATCATGCACCAACACCATAATCGAAATTCTAAGCATATATTGATAATGGGGGTGGGATGGTGGTGCAGTAATTAGTGTGGTTAGTGCTGTTGCATCAAACCTCTGGTCCCCCCTTCACCTTTAAAATGGCTCTGAATGATGTTGATGCACATGTGTGAAGAGGGAATAATTTTAATAGTTCCCAGGTTAATGTTAGTGTACTAACAGGTATATAGCAGGTTGGTAGTAACATTAGGATCCCCACCACAGCCACGCACTAGTCCTGGGTGTTGGTGTAATTGGAAGTCAGACTTTATTCACTTCAAAAATGTCCTATCTACCAGTTAAAAGAATATATCAACCAAGCTCCGTGACCAGAAAACTCACACAGAAACAAGTGCAGTCAGTGATCAACACAGGAGGCTGTAGAAGACGTAACCTTGTCTACTGAGGCCACCGGCAGCTGGGAAATGGAACGATTGACTGATTGTTATTAACTAGCTGTGCAGGCTGGGAAATTGTACCTCTGGGACTGTAAGACTGTTACACTGCAAAACCATAAGCTTACTGGCTGCATTCAGGGATAAACAAAAGGTCTTCCCACACAACAAGGAAGGCTTAGGTATGCATACCGGAACTGGATGGACGCTACGAGTCCTCAACAGGCTATGGAAACATGGAGATGTTCTTCAGCTGCTCCAGCAGACATGCTAAGTGTAGTGACCATGGACCCAGTCCTGAGAGGACCGTTAGCTCAAAACTGTTGCTCTGTTTACTCAAGACATTGACAGCAGAATAATCTCACTCATACTTAACATCAGCAACAGTTTCACTCAGCAGAACAAACAGACCTGCCAGCATTCTGTGCCTCAATACCATGTATGGGCACCTCATTAGCTAATGAGGGCCTTATATAAGGGTCCAAATGTCTTACTTTTAACAAGTGGAAAAACAGCATGATGTGGGGGACTTCATTAATTTGTTTAGTATCTAACACTGAAACTGTGGAATATAACTGTTTGAAGTGCAGTTTTTGAAGCCTTGCACATTGAGATCTATGCATATTAATGACAGACTGCAGAGTGTATTGGAAAATTAAAAAGAAGTTATGTCTCTCATTTTTTTTATTCAAAGATTACAAGAAATTAGTGAAATATATTTTCCCATAACTTTTCTTGATAAACACGTGAACATATGACATTATAGCCATTACTTTATTTCACGTATGTCTTTCCCTTGAAAATAATGTGTTCGAAGTGTCACTCCCTTCCTCACCCCCGTGAGAATGTGGGACACGGCTGTCCGCAATTAACCTCATACCATTTAGACCCAGTGCGATCCATGGATTGACGCGATTTATAGTTGATTCCCGTATGTGTTGTGCAGAGCAATTTCACCTTTGTCTCCTGTCTAGCTCCATTCCACCCTGCTGGCCCTGCCTAGTCTGCCCGTCAACCCCGACCCACTTCCTTCCAGCCCTCCCTCACCTTGAAGTCTGTATTCCAGGACAGACGTCTGGCTCTCGACTCCAGGATTTCCTTGTACCCAGATGATGATTCTACTTCACGATTTCATGTCTGGTATCCTGTCCCTGAGCCTCCCCGTTACTGACCTGGTTTTGGATCCCGCTCCTTTTCAGACTGTCTGCCTCAGGTCGTCAGTAAACACTGGTGACCTCTCAAGTTTGTGTGCGGGAGCTGTTACAGAATACCTCGCCACAGAGTATGGACCCCTCCTACGTGCAATCCCAGCAACTGGACACCCTTTCCCAGATCACGCAGCTTACTGATCTGGTCAGCCATCTCCAGCAGGAGCTACAACTCCACCTAGGCAGTCGTCCTAGGTTCCTTTTGCTGTGCCAAACTGATATGATGGCAACCCGGACACCTGGAAGACATTCCTCATGCAATGTGGGTTGTACATTGATCATCACCTGGACCAATTCCAGGTAGAAGAAGACAGGGTCCACATTACGGCCAGAGGAGGATGGGGTCCCCTTCCGAGTCTAGGTTCCTCTCAAGGTTTCTTCCTGATAGAGGGAGTTTTTCCTTGTCACTGTCGCCCAGAGGAGGATGGGGTCCCCTTCCGAGTCTAGGTTCCTCTCAAGGTTTCTTCCTGCTAGAGGGAGTT
>JAODKC010000038.1:25344990-25355372 GCA_026777985.1 Mormyrops attenuatus
GTTAGGAAGTAAGGAGTAGGATTTGTCATTTTTGTTCTTTGATTTCTCTGCACTTAGATAAGTAAGATTTGGGGTTGTGTTCGGTAGCTGGGATTTTTGTTTATTGTGTCGGCCATAATCACTCCCGAGTCCTCATGCACCGGGATTATTTGTTCTGTGTCTGTCGGGTGTGAATAAAAAAAAAACCCAGAAAAACATAAAAATATACCCCTTTGTCCACATGTGTTTCCCTTGGTCCACTTCCCCTTTCCCTTCCATTCTGTTGCACCCCAACCCTAGACTGGGGCTCGTAACAATTGGTAATGGGTGCTAGGTATTGGGTCATTGGTGATAAGTGCTAGGTATTGGGTCATTGGTGATGAGTGCTAGGTATTGGGTCATTGGTAATGGTATAAAGGTGTTGGGACAGTTAACTTTGGTAGACTGCTTTTGTTCTGAGGAAATCCTGGTGTGTAAGTTTAGGAGTGTGAAAGGCTACTACTGGTTTATGTGATTAAGTAACAGTAACATTATTCTGCTACAAATGTAAAGTTTTAGGTGAATTTTCGGCATGGTTGCTTTCTAACTAGTGGAAGTTTACATTTCCTCTGGACTGGAGGCACCGGTTACGCTTTGAGTGGCTGTGGAGGGAGATGGGGTGCATCTTGGGATTCTGAGTAGTCTTCACTTCCTTTCACTTCAGGTAACGAAACCCGAGGTTTGCAGATGTCCGATGGGATTGTGGTATGTCGCTGTAGGTTTGCATTTTGCAGGAGTGATGATTCTCAATAGTTAATTAATCACTTGCACGTTTGACCTATATTGTGTTAGGTAATCTTCATATAATTATGTTACAGGAGTACTTTTGTTTATATGCTGTGTTTAATCTCGGAATCATGTCCTTATGTCCCTTGCCAATAACCTGATTTGTTTGTAAGCCTCCTGTATTGAGTGCAGAGTGTCAAGTTTCTTGTTGACAAAGGATTGTGAATGAGGTCAGAATTCCAATTGATGCAAAGGCTTTTGTCATGTGTTAGTTATCCCAGTGCCAGAGTGAGGCTTCATTCATGCCTGACACTGATACTGGGCATTCTTCCGGCCCACTAAATGGAAGTGGTGTCACCAGACTCTCTCTGACTGAGACTTTAACCACCCTCCAAGGGCCACAGTCACATGAAACCTAGTCATGTCTGCTTTGGATCCCAGCTGCCTTTTGTGCTAATTCTAATAAAAGACAGTAGACAGATTTAACACTCTGCTCCATTACAGATCTTATGCAGAACGCTGCTGCTCAGTCATCAGCATCTTCATAAACATCACAGATGTGATGCACAAATCCCGTAAATTATGGCACATTCACTTTTTGCATGGCTAGTGGTTTATGAGTGTAAACCTGCTCTGCTTAGACACACAGCGGTGCTGGAGTTAACATGGTGCTTGTTAATAGCAGACTGACTTTTGGTCTTGTCTGTGAACATGCAGTGCGGTTAAAAGGATAAAACTCCTCACCGGTCACTGTTGGAGGTTTGCATCCCGTCACCTATGTGTGAAGTTTTACTATTTTTAACGTTTTCCTGTCATCCGAGGACAAGCAGTTGGGTGCACAGGCATCTTTAAATTGGCCAGAGAGAGTTCATGCCCCGTGATGCCCTGATTCCCCTCCCAGGGTATTTTCCCTGCCTTATGCCCCATGCCAGGGGTGTCAAACTGCAGTCCTGGAGGGCTGGAGCCCTATGTAGCTTAGCTCTTTCCCTGTTCCACCACAAATGATTCAGCTCAACAGCTATGTGGTAATTAGCACAAGAAGTTGAATCAGGTGTGTTAAACAAGGGGAAACCCAAAAATGTGCAGGGCTCTGGCCCCCCAGGACTGGAGTCTGACACCTGTGCCCCATGCTGTCTAAGATTCCACATTTACCATGACCCTGTACTGGAAAAATCATTGGAAAATAGGTGCATGAGTGGAGTTTCACAAAACAAACTCTGTCCTCTTCAAAGTGTTGAGATTTGCAATTAAGATGACAAAAATATTTGAATAGATCCCAATTCCAGCTGGAACCAAGACAAGGGAAACGCAAGTCTGGTAAATATTTGTATACAGGCACTACAGATATATGCTATTTTGTCAATCTCTAATACTCCCAACAAATAGAGAATAATATTGCACAAAAGCAATAAAAGTGAAAATACTCTTTGGAGAGGTTGACTGTACCCTGAATTCCATTATCAAAGTGACATTCATTTAGTAGATGCTGTTATCCAAATGAAATAGAGAAAGCAGGATCAGAGTCCGTCACATAAACAGGGAAGCGAAGACCCACAGTGCCGCGTTTTCGCAGGTGACTCCCTACGCAGGGCGGTTTATTCAGGAGGACAGCACAAAGCACAGGGCCATGGACAAGCAGCAATGACCAAATTAGTGAGTACAAGCCTAGGGAGCACTGGACATAACACAAAGCAGCTGGGAGTAATTACCTGGGGGGCAGGGACATGTGATGAGGCTAATAAACCCCAAGAGGAGACCAGGGGGGCAGGGCTGACAAGAGGGGCAGGACGTGACATAGCCAATCACTGGAGCTATTCTGGTTAAGAGCCTTACTCAGTAAAAACATGCTCCTCCACCGTGAGTGGAACTGAAGGTTTAGGTTTAGATTCAATCCCACCTGGGGAAATGTAGGTTTCCTTTTCTTTGATAACTAAATGGCTTTTTCGGTCATTTCTTCTGTGATGCATAGGGCTGTAATCTATCTGTTTGCTTGTTTGCTTCTGGATTTGTTCATTCATTCAAAAAAGTGATTTTTAGGCAAGGCAAACGATATTGATTGCAGTTTCAATTTTACCGTTCATCTGTATTTTATACTGTACAAGCCTAAGTAATGTTTCATTTTTAGCATTGGTCAGGTTCTCAGGCAGTGTAAAAGTTTTTTTAATCTAATTTCTTTCCAGTAACTTTATTATGAAATTTGAGTTATGAAGTACCTGCCTGTTTCCAGTTAAATGATGGAACCAAAAACATAAGGCATTTCCATTTAATCTCTTCATAGTTGACAATACTTGGGTACTTTCAAAGACACACTGAAACGTTTGGAAACGCAAAGAGGGGTGTTGACACTAGGGGGCAGACTTACTCTTCTATGATTATGTACTCTTCATGAACTGGTGTCCCATCACGTCCTTACAATTGCTAGCTGTTAGATAAGCAAAGATGGGAAGTTAATGTACTGTATTTATAAATTCCCGAGCCACTGTGAAGTAAAAACGAATGCATCTTATTAAACAGAAATTACATCTAACAAGCTTTATAGCCATTTTTTCCCAGCCATTTTTAATAAGGCTGTACAAAACTTGTCTTTCCTTTTCATGCCTGCCATACTGTAGAAAGCAAATGTTGATTAAAATTACCCATTTTATCATTCCATTATTGCACTTTCACCAGATCTGCGGAGAAGGATGAAGTCTAAGTAATGTAAACATGCTCTTTAAATTCTCACAAGAGTATGAAGCATAATAAGAATAATGAATTAAAGGAGGAAAATGAGCAAAGTAAAAATGTGAAGAAAGTGCATGTGGACTTTCCCATACTGATGTAATAATGACGCTGCTGGCGAATGTGATCCTGCCCCAAACCCGCTAACCAGTCGCTGTGGGACACAATACGCTAATTGAGAATTGCAGTAGGGGGAGAAGTGTTTTTTAACCCATATAAATTCTACTCTTAAATAATTTTTTACACCAAGAAAAGTTAATTCTCCAGCAAACCCACGTTTGGATACCATTTGAGAGAGATGTTTTCATGTGGACTAATGCTTCCAAACCAGGTTTCTACCTGTTCTGTTACAGTGTATAGCAAGTCTTTTTGAACGAGGTACATATATGGTGACTGTGTATGTAACCCGAAGCCTCTGCATGTCTAAAGCCACATGCTCATTTTGTGCACTGAGCATTTTCAGTTTTTTCAAGCGGCAAAAAACATGTTCAATCTAAGAACATCTCAACTGGCACAATATAGCAAACCATGTTTCCCTCCGGAATTGACTCTGTGTGGTTCTGTGTGTATGTCTTTGAGCAGCCAGTCCTGTAAATGTTAAGAAATTGTTTTCTGATAAGAGTATGAAAGTGCAGCTAAGTGCAGGACTCTACTGCCCCATTGTGTCTGTAGGCTTTAATATGTTTTTATTGCTAAAATTCCTTGGGGATGTCAACGGCCGCTACGATTTTGTTCTTAGTTTGCATGCTAATTTCCTGCTCTCAGTAATTTAAGCCCCTAAATGAAATAGTGCCCCTTTGGATAGAGTTTTATATTCTATTAAAATAATTTACACAGAAGTATTACAATTATACCCTGCTACTTTTTGTGCAGATGGCTATAATTTAAAACTGCTTGCGATCCTTAGTAAAACATATAAATGGTAGAAAATATCACTTAAATACTGCTTGTGAGTCTTCATTACGTTAGAATGTAACTGAGGAGCCAAATTTGTCACCTGATGGGATCACTGACTTTGGCTCGTTTGGAAGCAGCACGGTGTTTATGGACCACCCCAGTTTATGGACCACAGCAAAATGGTCTTTGTCCTGGAAAAGGTGATGAAGGTGGAAGTCCAGTGTTCTTAACAATCTGGTTTGAGGTGCTGCTTCAGTTATAAGGTCGCAGACAGTTCCTGCTTTGTCCTCTGCACGTGACGCCTGCTTGGTCCTTAAGTGACAATACTGGCGGATAGGAGGAAGGATGTGAGAAGACATCCGGCGTCCGCAGGCGGTTGATGTGGTGGTAAAAGAGTCCTTGGGAAATAAAGCATTATTTCAAAAATAACAACATGAAGAGTCAAGTGAAATTCCAATTTAAATCGCTTACATTTTAGTACTAATACTAGTTCAGAGTAGTAGCTAAGTTTTATGCCAAGTGTTGCACTTAATCATTACTGCATTTAATTAATCAGTAATTTTCTGAATGTTTGTGGTGAAAAATGTCTACCAAGCAAATGAATGAAGGGAAAATGTCGGGTTGTAGGCAGGTATATCTCTCTCGCCAGAATTTTCTTTTTGGTTTGCTCAGTCTGTTTAATGATTTTTTAAAGAGCAATATCACAAAGTTTTTTTCTGTTCTGTTTTTGTCTGTAATGGCAGAGCAGAACAGAAACAGACAAACACACACACACACACACACACAGATGTTGGCATACCTATCTAAATGGGGACCTTCCATTAATTTGTATGAGAAAAACTGTCATCCCAATCACGACACCCTTAACCCCAACCCAGCCCTAACCTCAACCATAAGTAACAAGACAAAATACAAGACCTTTGGCATTTGTAGTTTTTTGACTGCCCGATCACAGGTCTTTGTGGGGACCAGAAAAATAGTCCCGACAACATCAAAAAAGAGGTTTTTATTACATTGTGGGGGACATTAGGTCCCCATAAAGTAATATAAACCTAATCCACTCACACACACACACGTGGACACACACACACAGACACACAGGAGTATTTCTCCTCCGCCTTCTCCTGAAGAGGAAGTTCTGGTGCTTTGTTGTTTTTTGTTTTGTAGTTCTTGTGGGTAAAATGTTAAACAGACATTCTCACCACTAACGTGGGAAAATATGAGGGAGGGAGTTGTCTGGTGGAAGTTCTCAGGACAATTTTGCAGGTTGAAGGCTAATCTTAGAAACAGCTCCTGAACATATAGCAATGACGCAATTCCTTAGAGCTCTATTTATAGTGGCCAGCAAAATGGAAAAAGAATGTTGCTTTATCCATTAGATATTTAGCGAGCAGCTGAGTGGGGGCCCAGCACCCCCACAGGGTGCCCTGCGCGTCACTGGGGGCCCAACACCTTAGAGGATAGTAAAGAGTCTTTGTTGTGAATTTCAGGAAAAAATATTCGGGAGAATCAAAGAAGCTGTCGTGAATATATATGTACAAAAAACGATATCATAGACAGTGTTTTATATACCATTTTATTTTAATTTTCACAAAACCTACTTGCAATGTGATCCAAGCATGTGGACAATTTACTTGTTTATTCTTTAGCTGCATTCACAAGATTTAAAGTCATTATGTCACTAGTGTGGAATGTAAAAAAGGACAAAGTAAATCCTTGTTCAGGGAAAATCCTACACATTTTCACACAGTGAAGGTATGTCCAGTGAATACGGTTATTTTTCTACTGAAACTCCTCATCCACATAACGGTGAAAATAAGGTGAGCCAAACTTCAAGTTTTTCCTAAAAAATCAAAAATAGACAGGTCAGGAACCGCTGATGCAAAATAAGTTTTCCTGCAATTAAGTCCCATCGGAGGCTGGAGGAACAGCTCCTTGACCTCCATAACTTTGATGTTTTACACAAATCAAAGTAGCACAAGCAGAGAGTCAGTACTGTGGTTCTGTCCACCATGGTTACCAGAGGTATTTCTGATAAGTATGGGAATGACTTCCTAAAATGACAACAGACAAACTGCACAATATTGGTGAAACTGTACACTAAAAAGCTGCATTTACTATAGTAATCAGTCAGAAAGCCATGTAATTCTTTAGCATATGTATCTGTTTGTCCAGCCACTGTTTTAAGAAAAAATTATGTGTAAGGTTTAAGAAAAATGTATAAAAGCAAAACAAAGTTTTCATAGCCTGTGCAGCAGAGGAGGGAGCATGTTTTAGCTGTGATCCGTACCAATTTGGAGAAAGTGTCTCAGCATCCATGAGACACACCCAGGAAGTAGAACCCCAGAGGGTCTGGATGTTACACAGAGAAGGCAACAGCACGCCCACTGAACACAACACAAAAGCTGACATAGGATATTGAGGCGCTGTGGCAAGAGGATCGCACCTCCTCAGACCAGGAGAGAAGGAGATGAGAGGACTGCACCTCCTCAGACTAGTGGAGGAGGAGACGAGAGGATCGCACCTCCTCAGACCAGGAGAGGAGGAGATGAGAGGATCGTACCTCCTCAGACTAAGGGAAGAGGAGATGAGAGGATCGTACCTTCACAGACAAGGAATGGAGAAGATGAGAGGACTGCACCTCCTCAGACTAGGGGAGGAGGAGACAAGAGGATCGTACCTCCTCAGACCAGGAGAGGAGGAGATGAGAGGATCGTACCTCCACAGACAAGGAGTGGGGAAAATGAGAGTACTGCACCTCCTCAGACTATGAGAAGAGGAGATGAGAAGAGGAGACCTCCATTCCACACGCCACAGGAAGCCAACCTTTCGCTTTGCTTCCCGGCTTGTACGTCTGAGTCATTTAGTTTTTAGCTCCTCTCCTGCTCTCTGGCAGCAACGTGAGCCCAGTGACCGTGCTGGTTACCTCTCCAGGTGAAATCTACAGGATTGCACAAACATAATCTTCTCTATATTGTATACCATTCATCAGCCCAAAGTCCTCTACATATAAATATCACAGTAAAGAATGTGCAAAGCAGGAAGAAAGGTACAATATTTCTAATCTGTTTTTTTCCCCATAAATAATTTATAGCTATTTACTAGTATAAGTTAAAGTAAAAATACTTTAAACCATGGCTTCTGTTTAAAATTCATACAGCACAGGACCACCAAGCTGCCCGGATGAACGGAGACGGCCTGACCGCTCGTGGAATCCTCCTGTCCCCGGGTGTCCCCTAATTGTCCAGATCCGCATTCTCCAGGTGGTCGGGGATGGGCAGCCCACTCAGCACGGTCAGGCACTTGTTCCAGACGCTAAAGACAGGGCAGATGGGCTGGGCAAAGGCGATGTCAAAGGTGTAGAGGTGCTGCGAGCTGACGGCATCGTAGAAAGCCAGTGAGCCACCGTCATAGTCCAGCAGCACGCCCACGCGCCGCAGGTGTGGCAAGGGCTCCACCACCGCCTCCTTCCCATTGTGCCGCACCACCCAGGAGTTATTACAGCGACACAGGACCCAGGAGGACGAGTTCTTGCCGACCCACTCATGCTTTGGAGCTGATTTGTAGGCGATTCCCACTGCATACCTGCCAAGAGCATGGGACAGTCAGAACCACTGATATCCAGTCCACATCTGAACCAAAGCACGATTTAACCCGGAGCAAACATGACACCAGCAACAAATGTTTCCTCCACAGCCTGATTCAGCTCATGTCAAATTCTTGGCTTTCATGATCAATCAATGGCCCTTGGGTTTATGTTGTTTATGGAATCTGGCCACTGGGGACAAATAATTGGGGAACCTTTGTGCAAAAACAAATAGCCACACGTCATGCCTTTCATGTTCAAATGACATCTGTACCATAATGGTTAATAAAAATAAAAGATTGGTAAAAAATTGGTGTAAGAACGGCTGGGCATCTGTCACAGGGCACACACACCAAAAAGAAACTGGTCTAGATGCCAATCCGCCTAAGCCAACAGAAATCCCTCACACAAATACACAGAGACCATGCTAGTTACACAAACACCCACACATTCCACCAGAAGATCAAATCCCCAAAGCAGGAGAGGGATATTACAGCACTGACCCCAGGTGATAGTGTGACAGTCAAATCAGATAAATAAAGACAAAAATCGGTTACTCTAATGTGATGTGGGAGACCTTCTGTGATAAGACCCTGAAGGTTGCCGATAGTTGTGTTGGTGTTGCCAGTGTTCCCAGAAGGAGGTGTTTCATCTCACAGGGCCCCCTGGATATTATTGAGAGTCGCAGCGCAGGACTTGCTGGCAATTCCAGTCTGTATGGGGAGCTGGGGAGGACAGCTATGAGGGCTTGAAGCATAATGCACATCTGAATCTGTTCCTTGGAGACTTGCAGTCAGGGCGGGTGATGGAACGGTCCTTACAGATGACACTGCAGTTGTGACCCACTGGGGCGGCTACTTTGAGCTGTTCTTTAAAGCTGACCCTCCAGCTAGGATTTTGGACATCTCTGGGTCCACGGATCTCGAGGCTGATCCTCCAATCAGCTGTGAACCACCCAATCTCACGGGTGATTAATCAGCTGGGGGTAGGGAAGGCCGCAGGGGTCTGTGGTATTTGGGGTGAACTTCTCCAGGCTGGAGGTAAGGCTGTCCTTCTGGCATTGCAAGCAATCTTTGCTGCACTTGTAGTCCCTATCTGGAAAGGGAAGGGTGATCGCCTGGATTGCAGCAACTACAGGAGGATAACATTGCTTTCAGTGCCGGGCAAGGTCCTTGCTAGGGTCATCCTTAACTGGATCCGAGATCACTTGCTCGCCTGTCAGCAACCGGAGCAGTCTGGTTTTACGTCTGAGAAGTCTACCACCGACCGCATCCAGGCACTGAGGGTTCTCATTGAGTGGAAGCACAAATATCGGAAGAGGTTCTTTGCAGCCTTTGTCGATTTTCATAAAGCATTTGACTCAGTTGTTTGAGTTGCCCTGTGGGACATAGTGAGACTTTGCGGGAACCCCACAAAGTTGCTGGCGGTCATGGCCGGCGTGTACACTGGTACTGTAAGTGCTGTGCAGAGTTGAGGGAGAACCTCCACATTCTTCCCAGTTGATTCTGGGGTTTGCCAGGGGTGTGTTCTTGCTTCGACTCTCTTCAATGCTTGTATGGACTGGGTGTTGGGCTGGGTCGTGGGGTCCAGCAGATGTGGGGCATCCATTAGTGAAGAAAGATTTACTGATCTTGAATTTGTCAATGATGCTATGATCTTAGTGGACTCAATGGAGGCTCTGATTGGCATTTTCAAGAGACCGAGAGAGGAGTCTGAGGATTGCGGGTGTCCTGGATAAAGACCAAGATCCAGGCATTTAATGACTTCTTAGGCAAATCCATCAGTAGTGTTTCTGTCTGCAGGGAGAATGTTGATCTTGACGCAAGATTTACCTACCTCGGCAGCGACATTCATGTCTCTGGTGACTCTTCCTTTGAATTCAGCAAACAGATTGGGAGAGCATGGCGGGTCACGGTTTGTTCGTGAACAGGACTGTTCGTGGGTCAAGGTACCACTGTATCTGGGTGTGGTTGCGTAGGAGCGTCCCGTTAAATGATTGGTAGATAAGCAGATATTTGGGTGTGGTTAAATATGAGTGTCCCGTTAAATGATTGGTAGATAAGCATATATTTGGGTGTGGTTAAATATGAGTGTCCCTTTAAATGATTGGTAGATAAGCAGATATTTGGGTGTGGTTAAATATGACCATCCCATTAAATGATTGGCAGATTGTCAGATATCTGGGTGTGGTTAAATATGTCCATCCCATTAAATGATTGGCAGATTGGCAGATATCTGGGTGTGGTTAAATATGACCATCCCATTAAATGATTGGCAGATTGGCAGATATTTGGGTGTGGTTAAATAGGACCATCCCATTAAATGATTGGCAGATATCTGGGTGTGGTTAAATATGACCATCCCATTAAATGATTGGCAGATTGGCAGATATCTGGGTGTGGTTAAATATGACCATCCCATTAAATGATTGGCA
>JAODKC010000038.1:25372661-25392572 GCA_026777985.1 Mormyrops attenuatus
TTCTCCCCAAACGAGCTTGATGGGCCGAATGGCCTCCTCTCGTTTGTAAATTTCTTATGTTCTTATGTTCTTATGATGGAGCATGTTAAGCGCTATTCATTTTGCATGCAGGCTCTTCTTCTGAGAGTGGCCTGTATCTCCATGTCATTTCATAAATTATATATACAGAAGTTCCATGAAATGCTAGAGGTTTCACTTCATAAGTAAAATGTTGGGTTTAACCAAAGTATCAGAAATGTCTTTCAGAATAAATTGCAGCTCAGGATGTCTGATTTACAAATTAGAACAAATGAAGTCATTACATTCATATTCATATTAAGGCAAATGTACTTGTACTAAAACCGGAACAATACAGCAAAGACAAGCAGGGCCCCCTCCGCAAGAGTGACTTACAAAGTGTAGCATATTTTGGGGGAAGTATGTGGCTGAGCGGGTTAGAACTCTGTGCCCATGACCGGAAAGATGACGAGTTCGAATGGCATGGCCGTCTGGGCCCTTAACCCCCAGCTCCAGGGTGCTACACACTTGCTGACCCAGCTCTGTCACCCCAAAGCTTGTGCTCACCTGTACTGTATATGAGTCTGTGTGTTTCATGGAGAGCAGGATGAGGGAAGTGAAAACACAGTTTTTCCAAAGGGGATGAATAAAGTGTTACTCTTCTATTCCAATAACAGAATAATAAAGACAATAAAATAAATGACAATAAAATAAAAATAACATGAAAATGGATAAGAAGCAATATGCTCTGCCAGTTTTTAAGCAGATTGTAAAAAATGCTTGTTGTGTGTTTAGCAAAAAGGGGAAAAGCAGACACATGGACACATCTTACACACACACACACTCTGTCCCGTGGAGCTGCAGGTGTTACAAAATAACACGTTTCTGTGAATCTAATATCTTATTATGCCTAATAAACTCTGACCCAAGTTAAACAGGGCTGAAAAATAGGGCACCTTATAAGCACAGGATCCCAAAGGGGAGAGCCCAGCTGAATGCAGGGCGAAACCTCTTGCACTGTCATTACTATCCATATGTTCTGCTGTCAGCCAAAGCATAGATGGGCCACTGTGGACGGAGTGCTGGACCACTTGGGCAGGATGCATGTCTCGCACACTCATCCCTCTTTGGTTCTCACACGCTATAAGCAGAGAAGGTGTTCGAGCCTGTCACTGTGATCCTACTAATATCACTCAGAAAGCCAACAAAAGCCGTTCAGCTGGGAGGGCAAGACGTGCAGAGCTCTTCTCTGAAACTATGACAACACCAGTAAGTCAGTACTGTAGGTAGGACCTCACACAGCCTATTAACTGGTCCTGGAAGGTCGTGTTTCAATATCTGAATCGACACAACATTTGCCTTCCTGCAGTATAGATTAAGATGTTATTTAAAGGTAAAAATCCATTTAAGTGGAAACTTAGGAATCAATTTAATTATAGATTCAATCTTATTCAAGTAAAAGCTGTAGATTTTTTCATTAGGAAAACAATAGCAGCTTGCGAGTGTTTAGTGAACACGAGGACGTCAGACCAAACAAGAGAAGTCAGAGATGACTTCAAATATGGAGCTGGAGACGTTCTTTAGTCAAGAGCAACATGTTTTGGATATTACGTTCATATACCTTGCTGAAATATGTGTGAAATATTTACAGCGAACAATAAAAAACATGTCTGGTCTGTGAGTTTTTCCCTAAAGTCAGCACCTTTGCTCTACCTTTGCTCAAGCACTTTTTTGTCGAAAAGCTCTGCAAAACTGATTATTTACTTAAAATTCAAAAGTGGGCATTACTGTATTCATGCATGACTTAGCTAGGGTCTGTTTGTGAAATCGCACAAATCTAAAATAAGTGAGAGGACTAATTGGAAATGCACCTTTACTGCATTTGCTACGGAAGCCAATAAGTTACATTTACAGTAAATATTAAAGTGACACAGTTCTGTGCAACTGATATCCATCGATGTTCCTCTGCAGATTATGTGTAATTCTCTAAACTCTACACAGCTGTTCATGCTAGATTTGTGATCTTCTAAAAAATCAGTTCAGAGATTTAGGCTTGGTTTAAAGCCGGCAATGCAAAACTCAGTCGTGCAGCTGGAGCTGGAATGACAGGGCACTTGTAAAAGCTGCGGAATAGCCTATGAAATCCATCCGTCCACTGTGCAGATTCACTCCTGAGTCAGATCAGCCCTGGATAAAAGGCCCGGCCGCCCAGCAGGTATGGGATTCTCTGCTGGCTTCTGTCACCACGGGGCCTCTCGTCACGACACACACCCAGAGCCGTGCATGTAGCTCGCTTTGTTCGTGGTTAAAGTGAATCAAATTCTTGACCTTTTTCCCCCATCGCCCTCACTGACTACGTTCAAAACCCATACAAAGCTCAATTAATTACAAGCGATTATGGGAGTGTGCTTAGCGCCGCTTAGTATGAAAGCGGTAGCCCGAAGAGTCATTAACTGCTCGTTAGCGAGACACGTAAGGCTGATAATTGGAGCCATATACTAATACTTTACATAAGTGTAAAGTATTTCATGGCATATTTACTACGCTGACACTGTATCTGTGCTCTATAAGCAGACCCAAATGTCGGCCCGCGAGATGCAAAGTGCAACTTTTAGAAAGTAGTTCTGCAGACCCACGTGGTAGACCACGAGCCATTATAATTATGCATGTTTGTGCTTTTTAAATCTGACTAAAATTTTCCAGTCCTTTTCCAAACAACAACAATTTATTCTTATTATACTGTATATTCTATATGATCTTACCTACCGATTAATGCAGCCTTTGTAAGTAGTAATAATACTTATACTGCTACTACTGCTACTACTACTACTACTACTACTATTATTATTATTTATTTATTTATATATTTCAGTACCTCTCAAACATCTGGACGCACCTGCTTTTGCATGCATGTCACTATTTTAGCTATTTTAGTTATTCACTTTAAAGTAAAAGGCCTTGAGGCAATACAGTAATATTGCAACAACTAAGAGAAGTGTTTAACATCTAAACATTTTCTCAGCTTTTAAAAAATACTTTTTGCTTTGATAACAGCACTGCAGACTCTTGGCATTATTTCATCCACTTTCCAGATGTAGCCACCTGAAATGCTTCTCCGGCAGTCCTGAAGGAGTTTCCCCAATTTCTGGGCACAAGTCGGCTACCTCGCTCTTACTCTTCAGTCCTGCTCATCTCAAACCTGCTCTATAGAGTTTAGGTCGGGGGATTGTGTTGGCCAGGCCATCTGTTACAGCAGAATTACACTACATACCGTCAAGATAACTTAGGGTCATTATCTTGTTGAAAAACAAATCATTTTCAGTAGGTGCGTCCAGACTTTTGACTGGTACCATACATCATTAAATATTTACTGGAAAAGCACGGAGTGGTATATTTTAACTGTTCTGGACATCCAGAATCTTCCCTAACAGTCAATCACATGACCACGGGACAGTAATCACAGCAATCACTGTACCTTCAGCTTTTCGTATCGCTCGCTGAGTGCTGCCACTTGATGGTCGCGGTGCCGCCCCACCAGCTTGCAGAGGGCGCAGATGAGCTGCTCATCGGTGACGCAGTACATGTTGACTTTCTCATCCCCGTGCTCAAGGCACAGGAGGCCGCGCAAGTGTGAGTCGGGCATGGGCTCGATCAGCCGGTGGCTGGTGAACGGCTTCTTGTTGGGGTGTGTGGCCTTCAAGCATTCTTCGCAGTAGGACACCTCACATGTGACGCAGGTCTTGACTGCATCCTGCGGTGGGTCCTGCTCACAGAACTGGCACTGCACTGTCTCACCGGGTGAGGTCATGGTGGTGTCCTCGAAGGCGCGCTCACGCCGTGTTTCGCTGGGGGAATTGGGCCCACTCACGGAGGCCTTCTGGAAGCGGTCGATGATGTTCTGCAGGGTGACGTTGCGTTTCAGTCCCTCGAGGCCCTTCTGGTTGAGGGTGATGACATAACGGCAGGTGGGGCACTGGAAGGCGTGGACGGACTCCACGGGCTCACTGGAGGTGCAGTGGGAGGCCAGGATGCGGTGGGCGCAGCTGAAACACAGGCTGTGAGCGCAGGGCAGCAGCAGAGGGTCCTCGAAGAGCTCCAGGCAGATTGGGCAGGTCAGCTCTGACTCCAACGTTTCCATCTTCAGGCGGAAGACAATGACTTCATCAGCGAAATGCAGGGCAGCTGGTCAGCTATCTGAGAACGCAGATCAAATGCAATCAGACAGGAGAGCCCACAGGGTGGGTACGTCATGGGGGGCATTTACCAGAATGCTGTTTAGTAAGATGGCCAGATTTAAATAAATATAAGCTTATATTTCTCAGAGTAGAAAAAATACAAGTGTAATGTATGTTCAGACTTTCTGCAAACAAATAGTTGTCAAACTGATTAAAATGAATACTGTTAAGTATACGTTTCAGTGTTAAAAAAATAATTTACTGCTGGTTTCTGACATGCAGTGTCAGTCACAAAGAGCATAATGGAGAAGTACTATGAGAGACATGTATGTCTTTTCTAGAAGGTTTGACGTGATTTTGAAGTAGCAGCTTAGTGACGGTATGCAGCTTGGTCATGTTCAGGGAAGGCGCTTGCTGAACATGAAAGCTGAGTCATGGTGTTTATTCTCTTCATAGACTGCGTACAAACACCTAATATGTGCTGTATGGTAGGCCAGTAATGCCGGGCCCACAAAGTCTCCTTCTGTGGAAACAGAACACAAGAAAGCAGAAAAAACAAGTGAAGATGAGCAGAGAGGCCTGGCATACCTCAAACTGCCAGCTCCCAATGTAAGGGGCGGCGGGCGGATTGTCCGGGCAGCTAGATGAATCCGCAGGTCAGTGCTTCACAGTGGGCATTTGCTGTGGAGTGGCCAGACATCGTGGCCACACACTGGGCCCACACACTGTGCTGGCACGCTGCGCCCACACACCAGGCTCGCACACTGCCCTGGCACATCCAGCCCTCACACCAGGCCCGCACACTGCACTGGCACGCTGCGCCCACACACCGGGCCTGCACACCGCACCGGCACATTGGGCCCACACACCGGGCCCGCACACTGTGCCGGCACATCGAGCCCACATTCCAGGCCTGCACACTGCACAGGCACGCTGCGCCCACACACCAGGCCTGCACACCACACCGGCACATTGGGCCCACACACTGTGCTGGCACATCGAGCCCACACTCCAGGCCTGCACACTGCACTGGCACACTGCGCCCACACACCGGGCCCGCACACTGCGCCGGCACATCCAGCCCTCACACCAGGCCCGCACGCTGCGCCCACACACCGGGCCTGCACGCTGCATCTGCACGCCCCATCCATTTGTTTAGCTCCACGGCGAGCCACACCCTCCACACCCCCATGCGTCAGTGCTGGGCCAAAAGACAAAGCAGCTCATCCTCAACCCAGCATGCAGAGGGGCCCTTGAAGCTTGGAAGATGCCAGTGGATGCGGCAGCTTGGGGTCTGCCCTGCCCAGTCTGGGACGTGGCTCCACACCTGCGAAGGTGCTAGCCGTTAATCACTACAGATGATGGATTCTACGACTTTAGGATGTGGCGATTCACTTTTGTTTTCCAGATTTCCTGAACAGAAATGAGAATCCTTCTGGCAAACTAAGCCTGATAGTAATAAATGAAGCAGGGAAAAGCTAATTCTGCAGTCACTGCCCAATTTCACCGTTTGCTTATTTTATAGCAGCACAGCTCTGTGCGGCTATCAGACGTAATCAGTTAGGAGCGCTTTGGGATTACTGAATATTAATTATCCTTGTCCCTAGGCAAATGTTTTTTTTAATGCACTTCAACTATAATATGCTACAAATGGAAGGCTGTACCTTTTAAAGCAGGCTGACTCTCTCAGGCAGGTCATTCTAGGCATGTGTGTTTAACAGCAGGTCATAAAAATAGCAGAAATGCAGCATAAATTTCACAGTACAAAATCTTACTAGAATTTCTTTGTCAGCCAAGCTGTGATACAGAAGACATACACCCATAAATATATACCGTTACCCGCCATCTTAGTAGAATGAAGAGCCAATACTATCACTATTAATAACTATTACTATTAATCTTTATGTCATACATTATATGTTGCATACAATGGAATCAGTAAGATGCCATACTAATAGTAATAAAATCTGATGTTTTCTTCCACTCCAAAGCCACTCTTCACTTAGAGCCCTTGTGGTGAAAGACGAGGCGTGAATGCGACACACTAACGTGCTACCATGGCCACACTGCCCCAGAGGCATAAAAACGCGACAGCCTTACTGTGACACATCTCTGACTGTTACGGGGCAGCAGAATCTCCCCCATGGGCTTGAAATGAATTAGGCATCATTTACACAGTCACACATATTGTATGTTACATGTATAATACTCACACTATAACATAATAAAATAATAAGGAAACGCATCTTTCCAAATTACCATATTTTGATTCTACGCAGGTTAATTTTCAGTATCAAAACCAAACTTCAGCACTGTTACAGAATTTTGATAGTGCGATTTTATTTTTCATTTTGTTATCTTTTGTAATATGAGCTCACTGTAAGCGGATACGAAGATGTTTCGTATATCGCCAAAAGAAACAGGTCAAGCGTAGCTGGGTGAAAAGCCAAAGCGACATACGCAGCAGTGTCTTCTATCTGGCAGATCCCTGCCGGGTATCTCCACCCAGCCACACATTCTGCCACGGGTCAGACTCCTTGGACATACTGACGTTAACGGCACCACCAAACACACTCACGGACCCAAACACGATACAACCACAGCCTTGAAAAAAGTTGCTAACTCAGAGAATAAGGTTAAGATAAACGGAGTAAAAATAAACTCATAATAATGGATGCATGGACAAAAACCCAAGCTTTAATTGCTATCTAGTTGGAAGAACAGATACAACAAGATCAGGATTGCAGTGTTGCAGTGTTGATGTGAAGATTCAGGGCAAACATTTCTACTGTCTTTCCCAGAGAGTTTCTGTATCAACTGGCGTTCTGAAGATCCCTTTGATTTCTGAAGTGATAAGCAGACACTAATCTCCTGCTTTATTTTGGGAAGCTGAACATTTAATTAGCATGAAAATATAATTAAGGCATTTAATCACTGTCCATAATTAAGGCCCATCATCCATTCTCCAAAAAAAAGAACGTTGTTCAAGATGAAATCTTTGTCTCTTAATTTTTTATCCCATTATGCAACTGAAAGTTTATAATAAAAACAACAAAACAAGGCACATTCACGGAATAGAACACTGAATTTATGTCTGAATTTGTCTAAACGTATCAGCTGATAATGGCAGATAAAATGATTTATTGCTTATTTATAACAACAACAAAAAAGATTCCTAGGGCAAGTTTTCAGCTGTTTGAGAGGAATTATAGCCGATTCACCCATAAACATCTGTCAATATCTTTGTGGGAACTACAAACATGATTCTTTCACATATCCTGACTAGTTGTGCATCTGCACCTGCTACCGTTGAATCGTAAAACACTTCAGAGTAAGAAGCATCTGACTTTCCTTTAATTATCTAACAAGCCATGGCGATACACTACAGTGAAAGAACCGGACAGGAATCACGGACCAGTATGGGTATAACATGGGCTTAATGTCAAAATGGCTGAAATGATATATTAATTTGTATGTGAACCTGGTAACATGAACGTTCTTCATATTTTGCACATCAACAAACCGTGGATCAGGGCACACCGAGGCACCCTAGGGGTGACAAAAATACGAGGGCTTTAACCGCAGCTGCACTGCATATTAAGCCTTAACATAATCACACAACAAGCAACAACTATAACACTCCGTGGGAAGGTTACACAATAGACATACGACAGGTCATTACACAACATTAGAGCACGTCAGGATTACACATATTACATGGGTAAGGGTACATGCGATACTCGGGAGCACAAAAAGGGTTTACACGAAATACAGACATACACAGGGGCTATACACATGGCCCGCCAGCATACTGGGAAATGCTAATCGCACCGACACTACAATACCGAAGAATGATAAATAGACAAAGAATACAGAGTAGAGTACGGACATCCGAACTAATACCAGATTTCACCTCAAGAACTTCTGTTCCTAAAATATGAATATTATGCATCGATATGAATATTGCCATACCGTTTACTTATTATTTGTGTTCAGGAGTTTAAAGTCTCCTTTGCTTTGAATTATGTTATCTAATCATAAAGTTGAAACATTCAGCATTCCTTAATTCTTCTGTACCTTTTCACACCTATGATTAGTTTGGGAAAGGTGACCTGCCTGCTGTACCCCCACCCGCCCACTCTCCACCTGCCCACTCTCCACCTGCCTACCCACTCTCCACCCGCCCGCTCTACGCCTACCTGTACGCTCTTTGCCCGCCCACTCCCTGCCTGCCTGCCCACTCTCCAAATGCCTGCCCACGCTCCACCTGCCTGCTCACTCTCCACCTGCCTGCCCACGCTCCACCTGCCTACCCACTCTCCACCTGCCTGCCCACGCTCCACCTGCCTGCCCACTCTCCGCCTGCCTGTCCACTCTTCGTCTGCCTGCTTTCCGCCTGCCCGCCCACTCTCCACCTGCCTGTCCACTCTTCATCCGCCTGCTCTCCGCCTGCCCGCCCACTCTCCGCCTGCCCACTCTCTGCCCGCCCGCCCACTCTCCGCCTGCCTGTCCACTCTTCGTCCGCCTGCTCTCCATCTGCCTGCCCACTCTCCGCCTATCTGCTCTCCACCTGCCCACCCACTGTCCGTCTGCCCGCCCACTCTCTGCCTGCCCGCCCACTCTCTGCCTGCCTGTCCACTCTTCGTCCGCCTGCTCTCCGCTTGCCTGCCAACTCTCCGCCTATCCGCTCTCCGCCTGCCCGCCCACTCTCTGCCCATCTGCTCTGCGAGGGCCTGTACACCTGCCCGCTCTCCACCTGCCTGCTCACACTCCGCCTGCTTGTCCACTCTCCACCCGCCCACTCTCCACCTGCCTCTCCACTCTTCGCTCGCCTGTTCTACAGCTGCCAACTCTTTGCCCACCCACCCTCCACCTGCCTGCCCACTCTCCACCTGCCTCTCCACTCTTCGCTCGCCTGTTCTACGGCTGCCAACTCTTTGCCCACCCACCCTCCACCTGCCTGCCCACTCTCCGCCTGCCTGTCCACTCTTCGGCTGCTTGTCCGCTCTACACCCACCCACTCTCCGCCTGCCTGTCCACTCTTCGCCCGCCTGCTTTCCCCCTGCCTGTCCACTCTCCACCTGCCTCTCCACTCTCCACCTGCCTGTCCAGTCTCCGCCTGCCTGTCCACTCTCCCCCTGCCTGTCCAGTCTCCGCCTGCCTGTCCAGTCTCCACCCACCCACTCTACACCCACCCACTCTCCACCTGCCTGCCCGCTCTTCGTCTGCCTGTCCACTCTCCACCTGCCTATTCTCCGCCTGCCTGTCCAGTCTTCACCTGCCTGCGCGCTCTTCGCCTGCCTGTCCACTCTCCACCTGCCTGCCCGCTTTTCTCCTGCCTGTCCACTCTCCACCTGCCTGCCCGCTCTTCGCCTGCCTGTCCACTCTCCACCTGCCTGCCCGCTCTTCGCCTGCCTGTCCACTCTCCACCTGCCCATTCTCCGCCTGCCTGTCCAGTCTCTACCCACCCACTCTCCGCCTGCCTGTCCGCTTTTCACTCGCTGGCTCTTCAGACTCTTTACTTTATGGGGTTCATCTTCCTGGCTATTTGCATCATCTGTCATAATGTCTTTCAATCCTTGCTCTGAAGGTACACACTAAAAGGATTTAGCTTATGCCTCTGTAAACATTACGGCTTATAAGTGTCTGGCCTTCTGAATGGAATGCTTCCACTATGTACCGCAGCCGGAATGCGAGGTGTTTAGCAGAGAGGAGATCTGTGTTTATCACTGTGCCGATACAGTTTAGGAATCCCAAGAAACCCAACTACTGGCATTTTATCAGCAAGCAAATACTCTTCACTCGACAGCTGTCAGAGTCTGACATTTTTATTTTCATTTTAACAATAAAGTTAATTTTTTATGAGTTCCTGTGCCTTGGGAGATATGCATCCTGTAATGGCGCAAGAATGACCTGCAGGTGTTATACAATGTTTAGACAAAAGACAATGGTATTTTAGGGCAACCCACCTGCCTGAACTGGGACTACTGGGACATGCCTTGGGCTGTGGTTCTCACGCAAGTGCCTGATTGCTAAGCTGCTGATGCAGAACGTTCAGGCTCAGGGAGCAAGCCGGAGCCACCTTGTGCAACCAACCAACTCAAGGTGAAAAATTAGGTGGAGAGATGAGATCATGGGCTGCAGGGGGAGTTTTCACATTGGGGAACGGGGACATTTCCTCACAGTTTTCCAGAACTATTTTACTGCACTCAACTGAGAATCACAGGCTTTCCCTGGAAGGTCAAAACATAAGCAGCATCTGAAGGAAAGCCCAGATATGAGAGGAGATTAATGATGGAACGAAGGCGGAGCTGTATAGAATGTACTGCCAAGGGTCGTTTTTTTCTTTTTCTAAGTGACAGCTGAATCATAAAGGGCTGCAGCCGAGCTTCATACAAAGAACCAGCAGAACCACAAGCACTTTCAGCTGGACCCTCTATATATCACGTTCCATGATGGATTTAACAGTTCCATCATGCAGCTGACCATGGTCTTATATAAGCATGTTTTGGACACCACTATTTATAAATCTTCCTCTCCAGATCAGATTTTTTCATAGAATACCATTGTGATGTCACTTAAGTGAGTACTAAGTGAGTACTAAGTGTTCATGGGCAATACTGTTTGACTAAGTGTTCATGTGCAATACTGTTTGACTAAGTGTTCATGTGCAATACTGTTTGTCTCTTTCAGCAGATTTTTCACGTGGTTCCTAAAGCGATATTTCATGCTGACATGAAACCTTACATGCAATCTTAGAATACTCAGTCTCTTTAGCTACCAGTATAACTGGTGAATTAAAAAATAAATTCTTTCAAGCCAGGCAATATTCTCTTTTCTTGTATGGTTTTTACTGCATTTTATGGCTTTATTTGGATGCTTTGCTGCTATGACATTAGCCAACTCTCCTTCAGGCATAATTCTAGTTGCATTACCCCCATCTTACAGTTAATGCCCCAGACTGGTGCCTGGATGTACTGTATTCTTGCTGGATATCTGGTTTCTCCTCATTTGGTTTTGTTCTTGCTCAGAATTACCAGGAGGGACCAAGCAGTAAAATGTCAAAATGAACCAAGAACATTAACTGTGGGTATTCGACACTAAGAGTGTGCTGCAGTTTCTGTTTTGGCTCCAGACCTTCATGATAATGATGGCTGCCCTTCACGGACAGCTTACTCTACAAATAGCAAGTTGAGGGGATCAATAAAAGTATCTATAAGAACGTCAACATACAGCAAGGTTTGGAGAATACCTAGTTGGCCTGTCACAATTATTAAATTTTCGCCTGATCGCGATTATTTGAACCGACCACGATTATTTTTTGAAGAATCGCCTCTATTCATCTGTATAAAAATAGCTGGATGAGACATAACCGGCATATTTCTATCACTTTTTCCACGTCGTTTTGTACCATATAATGTTTGACTAGCGCTTGTTTAATGACATTAATGAAATCTACTTGCGCTTCTAAACCGACGAATACCACCTGCTCTATTTGTACCTCGCACATCTGCGCATGCGCAGCATTACACTTTACGTCAAATTTTACGACTCTACCCGATTTGTACCCCTTTGTTTCACATTTTCATGACCCAGCCCGATTCCGTTTCATTTCTTTTCACTACTTCTGGTTGATTTTACAGGCTGCTAGTGAGCGATCCCCACCAGCCCAGAATATCAGCCCGATGTTCCGATTCTAGATTCCTTGTGTTCTTCGTTTCATAAAAGTTCCGCATAGCACAGGCACTTGTGTCTGAGTGCGTGCTTATGTGTTTCATTACAGTGGGACAACCGTATATGTCCCTGACGACTGCCACTATTTTGCTGCTGCAAAGTCAGTATATTATGCCTATAGGAAAAAGAACTAGAGAAATGTATGCTATTTTGTCCATTTTTTCCTGATCCCACTGTTTTGGAGTGATATAACTGTGCATATAACTGGTACACAAGAACGCATTCGCAGTAAACCGACAACCCCGGCAATTTCTTCTTGTAGCAGCACAAATGCGTACGTATTTTATGTGCATTCCCACTGTTAAGACAAGAAATTACCCTGCATTTTAGCTTTCAATCCCAGGAAGTTATCCGGCTTAGTTTGCTGTAAATGTAGACAATACGATCTGCAGGAAAATGGCCGGATGAGCGGATTCGGTGGTGAAAACGTGCGAGGTAAATTCGGGCGGGTGGTATAGATCGGGAAAAGACCACCAACTGTATCTCAAGCCGTTTAGCTTCTTACTTATTGTTAATGTCACATCAGACTTCTATAATTTTTGTTAAAGCTTAAAAGGTAAATGCAATTTTTATTTATATGTTTCGATATCCTTCAAGAGGTGTATATGTAATATTAAACTATGATAAGGCTAAGTTTAGACTGGTAGTGTTATAAAATGAACAGAAAAACACAAATCGTTAATCGCAATTATTTGCATGACAATTAATTGTCAACTAAAATTTCATGATCGTGGCAGCCATGGTACCAAGTGAAGGTGTCCCGGGGCGATTGCTATAGGGTTCTAAAGAAGGTGCCCCGGGGGCGATTGCTATAGGGCTCTAAAGAAAGGTGTTCTGGGATGATTCCTATAGGGCTCTAATGAAGCTGTCCCAGGCCATTGCTATAGGGCTCTAATGAAGGTGCCCCATGGCAATTCCTATAAGCCTCTAATGAAGGTGCCCCAGGGTAATTCCCATAGGGTTCCAGTAATGGTGCCCCAGGGTGATTCCTATAGGGTTCCAGTAAAGGTGCGCCAGGGTGATCCCTATAGTACTCCAGTGAAGGGGCCCTAAGGTGATTCCTATAGGGCTCCAGTGAAGGTACCCCAGGGCAATTGCTGTAGGGCTCTAATGAAGGTGTCCTGGGGGGATTCCTATATGACTCTAATGAAGATGTCCCAGGGCAATTCATATAGGGCACACTGAGCAAGGCCACTTCTTAGCAACATAATAGAAAATACTAAGTTAAGTTACGATGTTCCTCAGAATTAATACAGCTATGCAGGACTGTGCACAACAATAACAGGAGCCATCTGTGGGCTGGCAAACCAATTTAAAGTGAGCATTTTAGGGAAAGATGGCATGTGCCCTACCGACAGAACATTAAAAAGTCATTCCAGGCCTACAGACAAATTCACAGCATCCTCTTACCGGTGACCTAGCTTAAGCTCCCAGATGAAGCGCCACACTGTGCATTCACAGCCGACAGAAACTAAAAGGCCACTGAAGACACAGAGGACCTCTGCTCTCATACTCAGCCTGCAAGTTTGAAACTACTTATCAATTGCCCCTTTCATATTACATCAATGCCTAATTCCCCATACAAATTATGGCCCACAAAAGGGCTAGCCTAATATAGTGATGATCTCATGCAAAGAAAATTTTTACTTCGTAACTATTGTGCATTAGTCTGCAGTCACTTCAGTTCATATCACTTATAAGTAACCACCTTTATTATCATTTCTGACAATGACATTGAGAAGTATCAATTACACCGCTTAAAACTGATTGTAACTTCACTAGGAATGAAGTTTGGAAACAAAACTTTCCTTTAGCAAATGTGCCTGTTTCCTTGAGAAATGTTCCCTTCAGAAAATTAGGAATTCTGTGTCACATGACGCATGGCTTGACACAGGAAAGTAATGGCAATATGCTGAAGCACTGATGATGAAACTGGACCTTTACAAAATGGACAGTAAACTGCCCGCAGAGAGGCCTGACATAACCAAAGCTGCCATCATTCAGAGAGAGATTCCTAAAGTAGGTCAGGAGTGTCGACATGTCTAGTATAATAAGGACACAGAATTACTGTTTACTCTGAGGGTATGCAAGAGGATATGTTCAGTTCAGTTCTGTTCTTCCAGGCTGCTCTCAACACAGCTGTTCCACTTTAGAAAAAAGAATCACAAAACACAACATAAATGTAAGTAATGTGAAATGGAATTAATAACATTTTCTTTCTTTTCCTCTTAGGTGCATACTGAAATTAAATGAAATCAGGTTTCTTTATATATGACTGGCTATACTGTCAACATAAAACATATTGTGCAGAAATCAAAATTTAACTTGTTATATAAGGACAATTATTTTGAAAATAAATCTTTAAAGGAATTATGTGTCTTTTTTTCTGCTCCAAAAAAAGTGAAAGTGTTGGGAATTAAAATTTTTATATAGTATGTTATGATATTTCGCAATATGTTTTTTTATATGAAACCCCTCAAGGGTCAGTTGTTTGACTTCCCAGGTCATTTGCTAGAAGCGGTGAAGCATTAAAAGGTAAAAAAGCTTTTTATAAAAAGTAAAAAGGTTCATACTACTGTTGTATAATAGATTGGGATTCCACACAAAACATGACCTTTGACAAGAAATTTGACCAGTAAAAAAGGCCATACTTCTAAATATTGAGCATCTTATGTGACCTTAAATAACCTTCACCTTGCATTACAATGGCTGGTCTAAAAGATTTGGTGTGATTGTTGGTGCCTTACATTGCATACACAAAAAAAAATCCAGCCAGTGACAGGTTACAGACAAAGTACAGAATTCATACATGTCTCTTTTAAAATATAAAAACATATTTCTAGCACCATGCTAGTTTATTTCTTCTGCAGGTATACAAAATAACAAAAATGCCTCATTAATTAGAACAGCCAGATTCATTAAAGCTAACAGCAATACATATTAATGTGCGTGTTGTTGTGTGTCAATAAATTAGCTATATATTGCTGTCTGTCGATTAAGTTTATTTTGATATTACCACATGCTTACTTTTCTTGGGGCGTTTATAAAGTATTTCTTTTGAGAGAAAAATCGCTCCTTAATAGTGTTGCCCAATTTTCACCCTGGACCACACCTTTAAAGTCTATAGAATTTTCCCATTTGACAATGGTGCAATATAGTGCATACGAATCTCTGTGGATGAAAGAGATCTATATCTGCTTCATTAAAAGCTATGCTAGTTCTTTCCGCTGTCGTAGGGCAGGTGCCTAACTCATTTATAAGTAATCCTGTTTTATTGCACCTGTGACCAATCAGAATCCTTTCATGGTCAATTCAGCCCAACCTGCACAATTTTAGTGAGCACACCATCCCAATGTGATTTACAACTCATCTGCAGCTAATCTCCTCATCTACACACAGATCCCCAGAGGCTTGTAGATGGACGCCAGTCCTCACCATAATTATTAAAAATTTGTTTCAACTACACACCAAAATACAAATTAGAAAAACAGTACATAGGTGAAAATGTACAAATTCCACTGTGGTCCAACATTTAAAAAACAAAAAAGAAATAAATCAACAAATAAGTAAGTTATTACATCTTGCTTTACTATCAACAAAAAAAAAAGAAATTCAATTGCTTGGTAAAGTGCTTCGTTGAGTCATGGATTTATTAGAAAGGCAAATGTCAGAGAGGCACTATGGCTTTTATTGTGTTATTGAGCGCAGAGCAAGGATCACTTTTCAGGATAACATTTCCTGTTTCCCAGCTGAAAACCATGTTTATCTGCACAGGCCTGCAACAGCCATTGCGTTTCTGTGCCTGATCACCTAGGAATCAATTCCATACCCTTTTGCAATGCCCATGTCATCCTTCCATGACATCTCAACTTCTGTATCTGAGGAAATGTCCGTGGGCATGACACAGACAAGTTACCTCAAAACCCTGACTTCTGTACATTACAGACAAGGAAGCAGTACTATAATTGAGACCCATGAACAAAAAGATTCCCAGCCTTCAGAAGAACCAGCTAGTTGTCTGACCTGTTCCTCTTCCCCTTTTTTCCCTTTGTTCTCGGCGACCTGCCACACTGTTCCATTGTTCTTATTATCTAGATCAAAGCCAGCTAACATCAATTAAATAGCAATTATACTGCACAGTACTCTATGCTTCCCTGGCACGCTTTCAGAGATAACATATGTACCTCCCTCTCCCTCAGTCAAACAATCGCACACCCATTTGTCTTTCCAAGTTTCTCTAGATTATATACAAACATTATCCAATAATATCTCTCTGTGCAGTTTAAATTCCCAGGTTGCGTTTCTGAATTCCGCTGAGAGTTAATCTTCACTTTCTGCTCCCTGATCACTTATTCCTTCCATTTGTTTACTGTCCATTGCTATTATAGCTTAAGGTCTCTTTACCTGCATTTTGTGATGAAATATTCTCCTGCCTTAGTACTTCTTTCCTTATAAATTTTCTCATTATCATCCCTCTCAGAGCAGCGCCCATCACCGGCTTCAGACAAATGGTCACAGCTTTAGTATGATCTGTATAATTTACATACCTGCACTACATGTGTTTCATGTGGAACACAAGCCCCTATGCCGTTTATTACCATTAAAAGCACACATTTGTGTGGGGCCCTGAGCTTTGGGGCCTCCTGTAGGCCACAAGCACTCACTACACTAGTGGGGGTGGGAGGGTCTGAACTGTGTGGGGCCCCAGAAACAACAAAGTTGCCCCTAGACACTTGGAGGGGGGTGCAGTGGAAGAGTCAAAAGTGGGCTGGCACAGCTATCAGCCGTAAGCTATGGGATGTCATTGGCGTTTAGGAAGTGAGTGGATCGCTGGCTATGAATCGTATTGCTGTAGCCATCAAGCAGACGGGTGGGGGGAGGGGTGGGGGGGCAAGGAGGCTGAATGGCTGGAAACCCATGGGCCGGATTGTGTCAGTAAAGTGTTTCAGTTGAAAACTGCGCATTCCAGGGCATGCGGTGGGGGGTTACCTGGAGGCTTTGGAATGCTCAGCACGAAAGCCAGATGGTCCTGCTTTAAAGTGCTCTCCAGCTAGAGTTTATCAGGTGTAACAGGATAGCAGACTGCCTGACTGCTACACTGCAAGATCTGTTCCCGCTTTGTCGGACCCAAAGAGGTTCTGGGGAAGGCGGCACACTCTGAATATGCATCAGCAGACACTCTGATACATGGTCATTTTTATGTTACTTCTGTTTACAAGGTAAATAATGCAGGATGAAAACCAGCTCCATACTGGCTCCACCATGACCATCACCAAACGTCTTCAGGGAGAGACTGGAAAATCACAGTTTGGGAAATCTTGTTGTTTTTTTTAAGTACAGAGTTTGTGATGTGCTCAGTGTTTAATGGCATCTGTTTTGTCCATGAACACTGGGATGGGTTACTTGATCTCAAAGGCATGTAACTGCAGCCATCAGCTACTTGTAAGATGAAGGGCACATTTGGAGGAAAGGGAAGCCAGAGAGCAGACGCAGTTTCAGCGTCATCCCTCCATCCGCTGTGCAAAACTCAAGACCCTCATCTGCTGCAATTCACTTTTTGTTTTTGTTACTAAAAGGATTCAGAACTAAAAATGGTCACTGAAAAGGACAGAAGACTAAAAAAATCTGCCTTATGTGCAACAAAAGAAAAAAAACTGAATGTAACACGATATGCTCACTTGCATTCAAATAAGCTGATTCACCCCCCACCAATAACTGCCTGAATTTTGTTGTGTCTTCATTTGTGTTTTTGATTTCAAAAGGAAACAGGCATTGAAACAAAGAAAGATTTTTTTTTATGTTACTGGTCCCACGGTCAGTAATCAGATCTTTACCGCTTTCCTGGCTCAGCTGAGCAGGTGGCAACACTCAAAAAAGAGAAAGAAACAAAACATTTCCTTCTCCATCTGACACAAACAGCAGTGACATGTTTGCAAACAGTCGCCCGTCAGCCCCTATACTGCTACAAAGGCGCTCCGAAGCTTTGAGCACAGATACTAAGGGTGGCAAATACCAAATTACTGTGGGCACGACGATTTCTTTAGTAAACTGAAATCTATGCCTGAAATAATAAACCACGCTTACTGTTGTATTTATTTTGAACTGTGGGAATCTGCGCGGCTTGAAGGAAGAATGAGCACAAACCGGACGTTTAAAAGGCATTTCAGGAGCAGCCTCTAGAGGCGCACTGTACGAAAGCGGCTCCAATGCCGTCCCCGTTATTTTCTAAGGATATTAACAGTTTAAATGGGAAAACCACTCAAACTCGTTTAACTTGAATAACCGCTGAAATCAATAGGCCTATATACATGTGAATATTCGTTACACGTGAAGAGGTATTTCTGGGCAACAAACTGTTTCATTATTTATAACGACAGTAAATAGCGAATTGATTTGGCAAAGGTGTTTTTCTTACTCTGCGATGAAAACAGTTTTATTATAAGTAATATCTCAGAAAATCATGTCTTCCTCCAGTGTTACTTTAGGGAATCTTAATTAAGTAAAGTATGAATTACTAGCAAAGTTTCTGCAGAATTCCCACCTGGAACCAGCAAACAGATTCACCATCCCTGAGGCTACGACACTATCCGCCGTTTCTACTATCTGATACACTCCTTTTATTTGCATAAAATAAAGGTCTTCCAGTAGCAGACATCCCACTCAGTTCGTATCCTTTGCTTACCCACTGATCATCCTGAACAAATAATGGACTCCAGCTCATTTCGACCCTGTAGACTGGAGATTAGTCCGAAAATCAAAAATGAGTTTATTTGCTGAGCCAGGTTTCCATTCTGTCGCCCTCCAAAAATTCGTATAAACTCACAAAGATCAATCGATGTAAAATAGGGACCCCAGATTTGCATTCAGGCGCCGCATTCCCTATAAAGGTCAGACAGACGATCTGTCAGATGAAGGCGGACCGGACCGGACCGGCCGGCTAATTGAAGCCAGGAGTCTCAATTAAAAACAACCCGTCTTCAAATGAAAAAGGGCGAAAAGAAAAAATGAAAGTTGTACCAAGAATAATAATAAAAATCGTAAATTACTTCATCTGCGATTCGAACTACATGTAGAAATATACACAACAACCAGTCTAATAAAGTTACATAAAATAATCTGAAGGAAAATATGCAGGTGAACACCATACATCCCGCTTTAAGTAAAAATAGATAGTACTTCTTTCCTTACCTGCTGCATGGTTAAAATCCCATTATCCGTAAACAGAGCGGAAAATAAAATAATTCAGCTAGAGAAAGTATGACTTTCATTAAGCTGCGACTTTATTTCTTAATGCTGAATAGATAGGTCCCGAGTACGCTGTTGCTTCTGATCCCGAACACCCTGCCCGTCCAGCCTCCAGTGGAAACCAGCAGCAAGGACGCAGGTACCGGTCCCAGTCCGCTTTTCCGAATGGGATCGGTAACCAGGCGCCGAGGGCTGCGCTAAACCATGCCGACCAATCAGAGGCCGGGGGCGGTCCCTGCGCCGCAAGGTGGGCGGTCCTGGTAGCCGGATAAAATACCAGGATAAGTCAGGAAAAGTAGGCATATGTTATATATAATTATTTATTATATATAACAAGGTTTGCCTCAGATTTTAATGTTAATGCTGACACTTTAGTAACTGACTTTATGCTATATAAATAATGCTGGACTATTTAAAATAGAATAGAATAGCATAGAATAAGTTTTTATCGTTATCAGGGGCGTCAGAAGCATTTTGAATGGCCAAACGAATAATTATGAAATGTGAGGGGGACACGTCAGCCTCAGATTTTACGGCGGCGACGCCCATGATCGTTGTTGTATTTAAAAACAACGACACACTGTGTAGCAGCTCTGGGATTATCAGCATAACAAATGTAGACATAAGTATGAACGAACATAAATAACATAACAAAGTGAGGTGGTGAATTTTATGCAGTTAGTAAGGTGGAGTACAGGGTTGCTGTGCACTTCTGGGGGGGGGGGGGGGGGGTAAAACAGTACCGGCACGGTGTGTGGTG
>JAODKC010000038.1:25392672-25413290 GCA_026777985.1 Mormyrops attenuatus
CCCCCCCCCCCCCCCCCCCCCCCCCCCCCGCCCCCCCCCCCCCCCCCCCCACCCCGCCCCCCGCACTGTGTGTGGGGGGGGACTTGCAACTCCTCCCTGAGTTGTACAGACTTTCCAGAGTCCAAAGAGATGCTGTTTGGTTAACTGGTATCTCTAAATCCCTCCCAGTCCATCCCATGACGGATTCGCACAATGTCCAGCATGTACCCCAGCCTTGGGCCTTATGATGTCTCGGATAAGCTCCAGGCCCCCCCTGTGACCCTGGACAGGATAAGGGTTTAGCAGATAGGTTGAAGGTCCACTTTCTTTTCAGGGTAATTACTTTTCAGTTCCTGGTTATAAATACATCTGGGTTCCACTGAATATTGGATTTTCGTGTGGAGGTCAGGGAAATCAAGTCACTGTTTCCCTAAATACACTCCACAGTGATTCTGCACCAAAATAAAATTAGCCATCTGGGCCAAGCCTAGTTTGGCCTTCTGTAAACATGCAGATTCTTCCTTCATCATCATCATGATTTTCTTTTGCGCTGCGAGCCCCGATTCCACATGTAAAGTTAAGGGGTGATGGATAGACAAAGTTTCGGAAGAATCAGCAGAAGAGTCATCTAGCTCTGAATCCATTCTGTACCAGTTGGGTATGTACGTGTGGGCAGTGTGGCTCAGTGGGCTATGTACGTGTGGGCCATGTGGCTCAGTGGGCTATGTATGTTTTGGCAGTGTGGCTCAGTGGGCTATGTACGTTTGGGCAGTGTGGCTCAGTGGGCTATGTATGTTTGGGCAGTGTGGCTCAGTTGGCTATGCACGTGTGGGCAGTGTGGCTCAGTGGGCTATGCACGTGTGGGCAGTGTGGCTCAGTGGGCTATGTACGTGTGGGCAGTGTGGCTCAGTGTCCGTGCCTGTGATCAGAAGGTTGCCAGTATGAGCCCAGCCTCACCAAGTCTGTGGGTCCTTGAGCAAAGCCCTTAACCCCCAGCTCCCTGGGTGCTGCTGTGGGGGGCTGCCCTTCATGGCCAGCTTGCTGTTACCTACAGAGAGCAAGTATTAAATTTATTTTTATACAGTGCCTTTCACGACAGTCGTCCCAAGGTGCTTTACATGGGTGTGCTATGATACTTTAAACATCATTAGAGAGAGTGGAACAAAATGGGGAAATGGAAGGAAAGAAATTGAATAAAGAAAGTCAGATGACAGCGGAGGAGAGGAACCAAAATCTCCTAAGTAGGGAGAAAAAAAACCTCTGGGGGTCCCAGGTTAGTTGGTATTTCAAAGATAGCTTCTACTCATCGGTATTAGACAGCTTGTTTTGCCAGCTGGCAACTGAAAACAAACTCATGTCTTTTCCCCCCAGATGTGTGTTTTTTTCTATTGTACCATCACAAAATTTTGAGATACAGCACAGAAAAACCAGACATTGTTGTAAAGCCAAGTTAACACACAGTAAGATAATCCTAATCAAGTACTTCTTAATTAACCAAAATATGAACTTTCAGGTCTGTGGCTGCTAGGAACCATCAACAATGATGTACAAATCCACTAAAACCATACTCAGGGCAAACAGACACACTTTAGCTTACTCTAACATTATCTTGAATCCTTTACTGTGAAAGTCAAATTCTATGTCCACTGCATGTTAACATTCACAGCTGCAAACAGAACTGACGCATCTGGAGTTTTTGTATAGGAAATGATGGAAAAATATCATGCTTATCTAATATATGAATATCCATATTAAGTAACCGTTTTGATAACTTCTGCTACAGTGACCTCCAGCACAATGGGGGTTCTGGTTGGATCAGCCCCACAGATGCTTCGCCCCTCCCATTTTCATTGGCTCTGAGTGGTTCTGAACAGCAGAACACAGATTACCCAGATGCTCATCTGTGACGCAATTATAATTTTAGCAGTTCCCAAAATTGCATGAATACAAACAAACCGTAGCCAAAATTATTGTGTAATTTAAGAGGATGCCATGTGGTTTTTAGTTCTGGGCATCTAGTCAGTGACACTGTTTCTCTCTCCTCTTTGGGCAGCTTCCCCCGATATACTTTTGTCACCCCCCTGAAAATAAACACAGCCTACAGATGGAATTCAAGGCCACCCATGACCAGCCAATCAATCATACAAATCCACAGGCACAGGAAAAAAACTGAAAAAGATCAAATAAAAATGATGCTAAAACAGTACAAAGGAGAGGTCAACTGTGATTAAACTGTGATTAAAGACTGTTGTCTACTGGGGACACTGCAGGTTCAGAAGGTCACAGTGGTCTTTGATGCAAACTGGTGCACCAGTCAAAGCTGTATTGCAGAGTGGGGGGGGGGGCTAAAGATGATGGATACAAATCAGATCTTTGCTAACACGAATACCTAGCATATTTCACTGTTATTTTTAGATTATGTCACCTATATAATAAGTGTGTGCAATAAAGATATGTTTACAAAAGCCAGTAGAAATTCCATTTTCTCCAAAAGGCTCTTTGTCTTTGCCCACGTGGTCATGTTCCTCTCCAACAATATCTCATTCTGCTTACAGACAAATCTAAGTCCAGCATTTATACATCTCTCTTATAAAACATCGAAACATCTTTATTGCAGCAAAAGTCCTGCTTGTTTATTTCTTCTGCAGTTATACAGATTGACAAAGGTTTGTCTCAGCTGCATTGTGCAGGAAGACACTTCACACAGTTGGGAGGCAGACTTTTGAGTGAGGAGACACTGTCCTGTCTGAATGCCACTACATGGAAAATACAAAAGCAATTAAATGACTAAATGTATTTCCCTAATGCATAACATGTGCAACTAACACTGATGAAAGGCAAGGTGGGAATCAGCCCACCCTGATTAGATTATACTCACTGTTAGATCACAAGCAGTGGTGACAAAAATAACCCATAACAGACAGTCGTGGAAAGTTCAGGTCTAGAAAGTACAAATCCAGATGAAGGTTTGTTTCAACCAACCAGCTGAGTGCTCTGTGACTGTGACTCGATAAACTCAACTGGTTGGTTAAAACAAAACCTTGTGGGGCGGGAAGGAGCGACACTGCAGACGCAGTCTTTGGTTTTAATTATGAGGCTAACAATACACAAGCAGAAACAGTGGACCACGTGGAGTCAAAAACAGGTGCCGAGAGGAGCACTAACACTGATGGGGAAGCAGAGCAGCAGCTAGACTAACCTTCGACGATGACTAAGCCAGGGGACATGGTACAAGCAGGTAGCCAAGAGGAGCACTAACACTGATGGGGAAGCAGAGCAGCACCTAGACTAACCTTTGACGATGACTAAGTCAGGGGACATGGTACAAGCAGGTAGCCAAGAATAGCACTAACATTGGTGGGGAAGCAGAGCAGCACCTAGACTAACCTTCGATGATGACTAAGCCAGGGGACATGGTACAAGCAGGTAGCCAAATACAGGGGTAACGAGGATCAAACGAGGGACAGGTGCAAGTCATTGGGAGACAAAAGGAAGGAAACATTTGCTATGTGCAATTATCATTATTTATTTATTTTTTTAAACTGTGTGCTAATTTCTGCAAGCACTTCTGTAATAATTGCTATCATATGCAATGCTTGCGGAAATTGCATTTAACTGACCACCATTATCTCCATGGATTTCAACCAATCAGGTGGTGGTGGTGCAACCGACGCTTTCTAGCAGAGCCGTGTCAGCACGGAAAAGCATTAGTTTGCAGTATGCCTTGAGTACAGCTTGGTTTGTGGTGGCAGTGAAATAGCATCAATACGTGACATACAATATAAAGTTTGGCTGCATAACACATGAACAAGTTGGGAGGCAGATTTTTGAGTGAGGAGACACTGGCCTGTCTGCTGAATGTCCCTACATGGAAAATACAAAAGCAATTCGAACAATGAATCAGAGAATCCCAGGAAGTATCATGGCTTGTCCACAGTTTTGTAAGACATCTAATGCCAATAAACAGGCAAAGTGCGTGGAAAGTAAAACCTTGATATCACACCTTTTATAGAGATATGTAAGGCTCAAGTCAGGGAAACAAATACATTATTATTTTTTTTATTTGACTTTTTCAGCCAATGTTTAAAGACACTTGATTAATAAACGTGTAAACGGCAGCACAGTCCGCAGGGTGACGGCCATGCAGAGACTAGAGCCTTGATCTCGCCACCAATGGCGAAGCAGGAAGAAGCGAAGCTTTGAGGGATGCTGGGCCAGTCACTCCCGCAGCGAGCCGCCTCCTGTTGGTTCTGCCTCAGACTCTCATTAACCACTCTTATGTGGAGGTCATGAAGGGGAACATTCCCGGCCTTACTTCCCGCATTAAGGGTTTTCACACATTTGAGGTTCTTATCCCAGCTGCCATCAATTCACCGGGGGAATTCAACAACCCACTATATACTTCAGCTAATAATAACTGCTTCGTATTTTAATACTGCTATTGTTGCTGGCTAATATCGAAGCTCAGTGGGGTTCAGTGCCGCCCCCCGGTTCTCTGCCTGTGCAGTTGGCATGTGTTCATGTGAATTTACATTTACATTTATTCAGTTATGTAGTACACAATCTTACCCAAGGCAATGCACAGTTCAGAAAGCCGTGTTGGCCAGTCCCTGGGGCAGATGGGGGCCTTGCTCAAAAGGCCAACAGTGGCATCATTCTGCCTCCAATGGATTTGAGCCAGTAACTGTATGACCACAGGCACAGGGTTCTAACCAGGAGAACCAGGCACCGCCCCCAGATTTCCCCCAGATATGCTGGTTCTAGTGTCCTCTGATGGATTGGCATACCATCCAGGGTGTTCCAGGAATTTTGTTTCCCCAAGATATGCTCCAGACCCACTACAAACCAGTACTGGATAAACAGACAGGCAAGATGGATAGATTTATCCATAACCAATCTGCAAGGCACCTAAAGGCAAGACCACTGAATGATGTGAACATTGGGTAATTACTAATTAGGGTCTTCTATTAATACACACAATCTGAGGAACTGGCCTGACAAGTCCTATCATGGCAGATTCTTCATGGACCGGAGTGAAAATGTGTCAGCAGAGTTTTCAGAAGTCATCAGAGCCTCCTAAACAAATCCATTTTCCATGCAACGTCTGCCTGCTTGTCAAGGGTGTTTCAGCATTTTAGCTGCATCCAATTACAGAACCATCATGGTTTCATGGCAGCTAATACATTGAATTTAATACACTAAATCAAGACCAAACAGGCTTAACTCATACATCAATAACTGTAAAAGTATCTGGAACTAGTTCATATGGCTTTGGGTAAGCAGGGCACACTGGGCCCTAGGCATGCGCCCCCCACCTCCACCCAAGGCCCTAGGCATGCGCCCCCCACCTCCATCCAAGGCCCTAGGCATGCGCCCCCCACCTCCATCCAAGGCCCTAGGCATGCGCCCCCCACCTCCATCCAATCCAGTACCCTGTCTCACAGAACAGGCCTCTGCCCACCTTCCATCCCAGTCACCTGTCTCACAGAACAGGCCTCTGCCCACCTTCCATCCCAGTCACCTGTCTCACAGAACAGGCCTCTGCTCCCTTTCTTGCCCCACACCACATGCCCAGATTCTGTTTCCCAAATACGCAGGGTGTTACGCAGTTGCTTTCTGTTTGTGTGCCGCTCCACCAGCTGCTCCCCCCATCCCACTCATCCCAAACACCCACACCAGTGTCTGTCCACCATCTCCACTGGGGCCTTACACTGACACTCTAATAATAGCATATGTTTAAAGAGAAGGTGACTTAATGGGTTATGATGTAAATTAGATGCAAACTACCAGTGATATACACTTGATTAACTGGGATATAACAGTAATAAATGTACAACTGCTTATAGAAGACTACTGACTTTGGTCTGTGATCACCGTAATCCATCTGTACCCAAGTTAAGAACCATTAAACCAAACAAATTTGCAATTCTGACCGGAATAAGAGCTTGGAAGATAGATAACTAGACAAATGAAACGACTGCAACTGGAACAAAACTGAAGTGTTATTACAAAGTAAGAATAATTTTTCTCATTATTATTATAGAATTAATTCATTTTAAAAACCAAAAACATATCCTGAATACATCTTATATAATTCTTACTTTAAAGAATTAGTGAGCATCTGAATATACAGGAATTAAGATTAAATATTTCTTCAGGAAATATCAATTATCCTTAACATAACTGGGAACATTATCTCTGTCTGTTCAAATTTACAGGAATTCTGAAAGTCACTATGTTCAATGCTAACATTTTGTTTTCATTCGATTTAGTGTAACTTCATTGAGTAACCTTCCCATAAGTGAATCTTACCGGGATGGAGCAGGTTCCTGACTGGGATGGTGCAGGTTCCTGACTGGGATGGAGCAGATTCCTCACACAATAAGAATGTAATAAAATGAGGATTAGGTGGAGCTGCGCAGTAACCAACCACAAAGGAACTTTCTGCTTTGCATTGTCCGCTCAAATTTCAGGGGGCTACGAGATCCTTATGAGATCCTTACCATCTACTACCGATGATGACACAAGGGTGCTTTTAGGTAAAAATACGCCAGACAAGTATGTGCACCAGGTCACTGAAGTATATTTTCACCATGTATGAAAGCCAGCTGGCCAGGCGTACATTAGGAGAACGGTCATCATACTCGTGGGATTTTTGCACACTGGCTTCCAGACAGATTTCCGGACCATTCATTTCCCAACAATCCAAACCTCAAAAGGAATTTTTTTGGATGAAACTGCTTAAACCGCAACATTCAAACCATTCTACAAGAAATAGGCTGTTTATATTCATAACTGTGATTATCATACAGTAGTGTAGTGCAGTTACCATTTCCCGTAACACAGATCTTAACACCATGAAATAGGTTTGTTATTCAGCAAGAAGACCCACCACAAAGACTTCAGTGCTGTCAGTTGAATTCCATATAACTCAATGTCCGGAATCTGGCATCAATTCCTAGTTTGCAAAGTCTCGCAGTCTTTTATAACTTCCATTAGAGGCACAGCTATCTGTTGATTCACTGAAACTTTCCGTCAATAGTGGTTGGCAGCAAGTAACCACCTTGAATCAGCCACTGCCACCTCTGTAGCACAGACTGCATTTTAAACCAAGGAGAACTACTTTGCTTTCCCAGTAAAATATTAAGTAGTGTAGCAGAGAGACTGACAAATACATAAACTGATCTCCAATCACTGCTTGGGGGAACAGCAACCTAGCTCTCCTGACAACCAGAGATGTGCCCTCAGATGAAAAACGTATACACAGAACATAAGTTAATAATAATAATAATAATAATAATAATAATAATGATAATAAAAATAATAATGGGACACAGAACACAAAAAGGCAAAGAGCTGTGCATTAAATATCAGCTTGGGTGGTATATTCAATGTTATAAATAGGAATAGAATAGGAAACTATATGTCACTATTTGTAAATCATAGAATTCCATTTCCATTCCATTCACGGACATGCATGCACGCTGTTTACAGCATGAGGATACATAAACTGTGTGAAGAACGCAAAGTTTCAAAGGAAACCAATCATGTCAAGTATACAAATCAAGAGGAAGTCGCTGGCACAGTGCAGCCTTACAGAGGACGCTTTCTCAAAACAGTCACATCTCTCTTTGTCTGTGAGACACAGGTGCCAGATTTTATCAATAAGTTTTGGTCTGATATCAAAATGACCTATAGTCCTTCAACAGTGGCTTCAGGGTCATGCCTCATATAATGTATTAACAATTAAAACCTTGAATAAGTTTACCTGAGAAAAGTAAGAAGCTCACATTGGCAGACCCTGCGTGTGACTGTACAATGGTGGGCTACCTTCAGTTTAGAACAAAACTGCTCTTCTATCCTGTCCTCATACACAGCTTTGTAGCTATGGCACAGTGATGAGGAGTTTTTAGCTGCAAAATCTGTGCTGACAATAAAAAACAACAAACAAATCCGAACACCATACATCCTAGTGCACCATACCAGTCCCTCATCTGCAAACAAGGACATAACTTAGCACTGTAGGTGGGGCTTTACCCCCCCCAGTCAATAGGATTCTCACCGGAAGGGTGTTTACCAGACCCCCGCTCCACTATAATCCTTTCCGTCAGACGACAGACTCAGACCCAGCCGGTCCAGCAGAGTCAGACCCAGCAAATCCAGAAGAGTCAGACCCAGCCGGTCCAGCAGAGTCAGACCCAGCAAATCCAGCAGAGTCAGACCCAGCCGGTCCAGCAGAGTCAGACCCAGCAAATCCAGCAGAGTCAGACCCCGCCAATCCAACAGAGTCAGACCCAGCCGGTCCAGCAGAGTCAGACCCAGCCAATCCAGCAGAGTCAGACCCAGCAAATCCAGCAGAGTCAGACCCAGCCAATCCAGCAGAGTCAGACGCAGCCAATCCAGCAGACACTGATCTTCCCCTATGTGTTCACCCTTCTGCTTGGGTTCCTCTTCAGCACATGGGTCCCTTGACATTTGTGGCGAGCGCTGACTGAGCTGCCAAGGAGACGTCTCTGATTGGTCATTAGATGGGCCTTCTCTCGGTATGGGGGTCTTGGTGGCACACTGGATGGACAGGGAGGGAGCTGATGTGGGTGGAGACACACACACGCACAGACACACACACATGCACACACCCACACACACACACACACACACACACACACATACACACGCACACACACATACACACACACAAACACACACCAAGAGCCACAGCCACCCACCCACCGACACACAGACACACACACACAGACACACACAGGTTTGTTATTATATCTTTGTGGGGATTCTCCATTAATTTCTATGGGGAAAACTCTAATCCCAACATGATAACCTTAACTCCTATCTTTGTGGGAACCTGATAAATGGTCCCCACAATGTCAAAATAACAGGTTTTCAGTACTTTGTGGGGAACATTTGGTCGCACACTGCCTACTTTTAATGGCATGCTTTCAGAAGAACAAGCACTGTGCGGCTCACCACCCACTCAGGCTCCACACTGTCTCCCCTCCCCCCCCCCCCGACACCCGCTTCTTTTCATGCCCCCTCCCTTCTCAGGGGGGCCATGGCCAGTGTCTTTTGCAAGGGGGAAAAGCCCTTTTGTCTGTAGAGCAATTCGAAACTTGCGCAGGTCTTCATATGTCTGGCGCCCCCAATGTGGCGCACCATCAGACAGCCTGGTGGGGGGGGGGGGGGGTGGAGCACTGGGCACCAACTGGCAAGGGAGTGAAGGAATGGGGCTCGTGAGCTGCAGCTATCAGGACGGGAACAGGCCCAACTGCTCTCCCTGTAGATCAGCCATTTCTACAGGGCAGATTACAGATACACTTTGGAGGTTCTTTCTCATGAGGGAGTCTGCTTAGATGTGTGGCAATAAGCTGCCTATCTTACGTATCACTCAATGGCTGCTCTTCCAGATACGGTGATTAGGAACCAATCCTGAAAAGTGAAGGGCACATCTGGGATGGCATTCCAGCCAATCCAGGCTCAGTCGTAACCGCATCCATCCATCTCACAGGTTTGTCCAATGTTGGGTTACTGGGAGACCACAGAATGCCACAGGACGCTGGATGGGGTGTCGGTCCGCCACAGTAAACACAGACTGCAGAGCATAAGCTGAAACCAATACACCTGAGGCAGCATGCAGAGATGGGAAGAACATCCACAATTCCACACACACAGAAGAAAGACATTCCTCCTTGACATTTAGGCATACTTTATCACAATACCTACATATTTTAAAGAGGTTGAAGTACTCTGATAAGGAAATGTACGATGTCAGAGTAAACTGTATTTTAAGAGGTAATGTGCCTAAATAAGAAAATGCGCCCAAGCAGAATTGAATATCTATGGTTTTTAACGGTGGTAATGCGTTCTAAACAAAACGTTCACTATTGGAACTATATACCTCTAGTTTTGAACGGTATTAAAACATTCTGAAAAGGAAATACATGCAATCAGAACAAAATTCCTGTGGTTTTTATCGGTGGTAACAATCTGATAAGGAAATGAATAGTATCACAGCACCATATCTATAGCATGTAATGGATCTTGCTCCCCCAGAAGTACTCATTGTCTGAAATTGTCTTTATATGGAATATTACAAACTATGAACAAAAACGGACAATGTAAGAAAATAAAAGAATGTGTATGAAAGAGTTTAGTTTATGTACTAGCTCATAATGGAGAATCAGTGTAAATGCTACTTGCACATAGTTATAAATAACTACACCTAATAATGGGACAACATAATTGCTTGCTTTCCACCGAATATTATTTCAACAGTGTGTTAAATTTATGGGCCAGAGGATAACATTATGTAATTCTCTTCTACGTATGCGCTCTGAGAGCATGTTATTGTGATAGGTATGTATGCTATAATGTCAGAACACCCTGACAGGAACACTGTGAAGGCATCAATAGGTCAAAGTCTTTCTACTACAAATTCAGAGAGCAACTGAACTATCTGAAATCATATCCCAGTGAAATGATCCAGTGAATTTGATTAAAAGTGCTTCAAAATAACCATGGAGCAAAAAAAGTTAGCCATATGTTGCCTGTGTAGCATTTGTCTTTTTCAGGTGATGAGTCTGCCCCCCCTCCCCCCGAAGCTCAATAAATGTTATCATTTTACAAGAGAAAATCCCTCTTGTTTGTACTTCTTTGTTATAGTATCAGGTGTCTAACCGGTAAAACCTTTTGTGTGAACGTTTACAATAAGTACATTTTGTCCATCCTTTCTTCCTGGTTAATTCCAGATTAGAGCTATTATATGTAGAGCAATTTTAGTACCAGGTGTGGCCACTTGTACTGTGTCCACCCTGAATATATAACGTATCTTAGTTCTACACCTAAAAGCACTGGACTCCACAAGTTAAAGGTAATTTTACAGACGTTTCAAATTTAGTAATGAGTTACAGGCATGAAAAAAAAACTGCCAGACCACTATACCACACACAGCCTATATTTGGTTAAAAAAGAAAAAAGTACTGAGCGCTCACTGGATGCACTCACACAAAGATGCAATTCGTTTGCATCCTCAGCAGAGGGATCGACGGAGGCGGTATTGTAAGTGTATAGACATCTATTAACAGGGAGGCGGTATTGTAAGTGTATAGACATCTATTAACAGGCGACCACAGCAATGTTTGTTCAAAATAGAGATTCTCGCGGGATGCATGTCTGTAATCGCACGACCACTGTTCCTGTTCGGCTGACATCAAGCCATTACTTATAGAAACACGATATTCCAGTGCCATCATGTACTGCCAGTTATAATTTTAGACCTGCTGCACGGAACAACTTTATTAACTGTCTTGCCGTGTTTTAAAATGTTTTTCCCGAACTTTCCGTATTGGTGTAAAGTACGCAAGATGAGAACATTAAATCATTTAACAGCTAATTCAGGTATTACTATGAATAAACAATTTCGTCGGTGACAATAAATTGTCAATATTTCTGTGTTGCTAATACAGAATACGTTCCTGACTTCTGCGTGAACAGCACATGGATCGGTTTGGTCAGTCCAGCCACCTCTACCCCTCACCCCATCACCCCCTCACCCCCTCACCCCATCACTCCCTGCCCCGGCATGGTGTCACAGCAGCGTGAAGCACGCTCCAGAACCGGCGCTTTAAATCGGTTATTTCACGGAGGCTGCTCCCAGTAACAGAGGACAGCTTTTGGGTAGGGAGGGTTTGTCCTGGTGGTGATTACAACATCCTGATATCTACGGATGCGGAAAGTCCATCGCAGATATTTCACAGAACCCAGGACTGCAACGCAGGGATTTATTGTCTTGTGCTCAAAATCAGGCCAGGGAAAACACGAAATATAACTTAATTTTGGCTTAATAATTGTTTAATATTTTAGTATCATTAGTATTTCAAATTATTTATAGACTACATTTAGCAAATGTCAGCATCCAAAGCTAAAAATATATATTATAATATATAAATTATATTATACTTATATATGTAATAGCTTAAATAATATGAATAATACAATTGTAGCACTGGGCAGACCTAGGCATCCTCAGAGCAGAAGGAGGAGGGAGGAGGAGACTTGTTTGCTGGGAAGAACAGGCTTTTCCATCGCCGTCCTTAACAGATCTATAAATGGCACCCAAGGAGCACCGAACCAACCCCACAGTTTGGAAATACAACCATTAATACAACAGTAACAACACTACAGGAGCTATGTACAGTTGCCTGAGAGCATGCCGGGATATACAAATCCCGTCGGTGCTACACTGCCCCCCCTTCCCAAAGGTCAACTGTCCCGGTGCCCACTACCCCCAGTCCTCACCTCAGTTCTGAAGTTCTGCCCAGCCGCCAACCCTTTTTTTTACATGGCTTGGATGGATCTGGTAGCCCTTCCAGGGGGTCCTCCTAGCCAGGGAATACCAATCCCAACTGACTCCCACATCCAAGCCCCCTTCTCTGGGGACAGCCAGCACATGGAGCAGCTGGGGACCGCTGGTGGTGCACCTTCCTCCTGGCTCTGGCCCTTCTTTCTACCTGGCTTAGTGGGGTCCTGATGTTGTGCGGCAGACTGGTCCTGCCAGGGGGCCTCTTGCTCACAGGGTCAGGTAGCCCTGCACAGCTACACCTGCACCGTGACACGGGTAGCCCCTCGCAGGTGTGCCAAGTGGGCCTCCTCCTCCCATTGCTTGAGCAGGTCCTTCGTGAGCTGTGAGCACAACTCCTCGTGGTCCTGCACTGCAGCCTCCGCTTTCTGCAGCTTGAGCAGGTCCTTCGTGAGCTGCGAGCACACCTCCTCGTGGTCCTGCACTGCGGCCTCCGCCTTCTTCAGCTTGAGCAGGTCCTTCGTGAGCTGCAAGCACATCTCCTCATGGTTCTGCACTGCGGCCTCCGCCTTCTTCAGCTTGCAACGCTACTGGGCCATCTGGGTTTCTAAACTGCAACACGCCTCCTCCCAGCTGAGCAGTTTTGATCCGCAGCCTCGGAATGCTGCATCCGCTGCCTCAGGCAGACACACTTGGCAGTCTCGCTCCTGTTCCCAGCTGAGCAGTTTTGATTCGCAGCCTCGGAATGCTGCATCCGCTGCCTCAGGCAGACACACTTGGCAGTCTCGCTCCTGTTCCCAGCTGGCCAGCTTGCCACACAACCACTCCAGTTCCTGCCACACTTGCTCTGCGGATTCCCGCAGCCGGTCCTGGTACTGCTGGCCTCACTCCCGGTGTTCATCAAGCCCGCGGCATTCCCCAGCTAACTGGACCTCCTAGCAGCACGGCTCCTCTTGCTCACGCAGAGCAGCCTGTTCCTGCTGCCTCTGCTGATCATGATTGTAGCTGGGGTCACACTGTGGCTTGTTGCAGCTGACGAACGGGGAGCAATCAATGCCCGGGGAATGGCCAGAGTCTACAGAGCCTGCCTTCCACTCTTAATGACGTCGCCATCTCCGACGTGAATCTGGCGGGCTGGCAGGAACGGCTTCAGGGCGTGCTGTGTGGGTCCAGTGCGTCTTGAATATAGCGGAGGGTGCCTTCCTCGTTCCGGCGTCCCCTGCTCATCTGGTGTCCGGTGCTCTTCTCTCCTTCGCATCCTTAGTCGTCCTCTAAGTGTGCCAATCAACTGCTTAACCGATACACTGTGTGCCATTTAACACATTCCCAAATGAAATAACCAAGTAAAGATGCTCTAAAAGCCAACAGGTACTTTTCACAGTTTCAATTTATTGTTTTCAATTTATAATATTTTTTGATATAGCACCAAACCTGAATTTCCTCCGGGATAAATAAAGTATCTCGATTAACAATAGAGTCAGACCAAGACGTTTTACATGGGTGTGTTGTGATACATTACAACTCAATTTGGAATCTATTACAACACTATTTGAAATCTTTAAATGCCAAACCATGAAACTGCCATACAGACATTTTAAACATTGTGGCTGTTGTATTTGCATTTCCAACCATTATATTGTGGTGCAGGTGATTTGACTCCCATTTCCCGGCATTCTCGCAAGCCTGTATAGCCCCAGTGTTTGTCTATCCTGTGGACCCAATTGTCATGTGTACCCATACCTGTGCATATACCCGATCCTTGCCTGATCTTCACGTGTCTCTTTGTCATGTCTAGTTACTCCCCAGGTGTGCAACCTACAGTTCTGTGTGCCATAAGACCTCCCTGCGTTTCCATCTCATGCTTGTTGGAGTGTGGTTGTTGCTTATTGGTGTTGAAGGACTGATATTAAACAAGCAACTTTATATGAAACCATCTAGCTTCGTGTTTTGTCGCTGCTGTGATGGTTTATGACTGCGGGGTCTGTAACAGGAAGCTGGTTTGCTGGTGCTGCAGAAAGAGGGGCGACTGGTCATGCTGGTGGCCAGAGGATGGTACTAGAAACATCAAAAGACAGGGTGAGAGTGTGGTAGTGAGAGAGGCACTGCCTTGTCCTTCTGAACTGCCCTGGATCTGTGCAATGAATCCTCAAGCCGTTCCTGCCAGCCCGCCGGTCGCCCACCTGAGACGATGGCAGTCAAAGAAGGCAGGACTCTGACTGCTCACTGACCATCAAGTGCTCTCCACTCACCAACAGTGTGGAGCCACAACATGACCCCAGCTGCGACCATGATCATCAGAGGCAGCAAGTGGAGGCTGCTCTGTTCGACTGGGAGGAGGCTTTGGAGTACCACAAGCTGGACGAGCAGCAGGAGCAGGAGTGGAGGGAGTTGGGACAGGTGCTTGGCGAACTGGCCAGCTGGGAGCAGGAGGGTGACCGCCAGAAAGGTCTGGCCGAGGCAGTGGAGCCAGCCTTACGCGGTTCTGAGCCCAGCTGGCTAAGGAGTGCCGCAAGCTGCAGGACGAGATGGCTTGCTAGGAGCAGCTGTGTGAGGTGTCCCGACCCAGGGAGCAGGAGGGGCAGCAGTATCCCTCTAAACTGCGTAAGAGGAAGGGTCGGGGGCTGGGGGTACCTGCAATGCCTGCGCCCACCAGCAGTCCAGCATCCGCCAGCCTCGCAGTCTCCTCTGCATTGTAGCACTCATGAGCTCAGGAGCTGGAGATGGTACACTGGCAGCTGCCACCAGACCTGTGGGGCTTATTTCAGAGCTGAGGTGGGGACTGGATGTGGTGGTTGCCGGGACAATCGACCTTTGGGGGGGAGGCAGTGTAGTGCCAGTAAAATGGCTCAGAGTAGCGGGGCCATTTCCCAGCATGCTCACAAGCCTTGTATATTGCCCCTGTGTATGTCTTGTGTAAATAGCTGTTCTGTGGACTTGATTGCCGTGTGTGCCCTTCCCTGTGTTTGTATTTGGTCCTTACCTAATCTTTGTGCGTTTCTTTGTAATGTCTAGTTACCCCATGTGTATGCAACCTACTGTGTACCATGAGACCTCCCTGCATTTCCTCATTATGTTTGTCGGAGTCCTTTTAAGGGCTGTTATTAAAAGAGCTATATCATCTTTTACTACCGCCGCAATGCCTCAGTCTGCCAAGTGCTACAATATTGTCACAATAATCTTACTGCAAGTTCAAAAAGAACAACAGATAGTTTGTGTCGTCTTTAAGGGAAATCTATCCAATTGATTGTGCAGCAGTTCACAAAATGTGCAGAATTTGCTAGAGCCTCTGGTCCCTCGAATTAAAGGTAAGAGCCGCACACTAAGGTTATCAAGCTGCTGTCTCAGCCTTATCTACTGATGCGTTTTTGTGTCTGTGTGTGTTAGCTTCATTTGCCGTTCCATTGTGGTTAGACGGTAAATTGACAGATGCTTCTTTTAATAATATTAAATATTAAATTCCTCTTCCCTGGAAAGTCATGTAGCAGAATTTGTGAAAACCTTATGTCTTTTTCTCTTTCACAAACAGCAATGAAATGAACACCTCTACGTCAGTGTTTTCAGATTGATATCTTTTCTATCAAATGAAGGAGGGGCGTCTTCTTCGGTACTACAATTGGTTTTCCCTTATTGATTTGTTAGCTTCTCTTATCTACAGCCATTTACATGGAGCCAGTCAGAAGCTCACAGTCAGAAGGCAAACATGATGGCAAATAGGATAAGTGTCATACATTTACTCACTGCTGGGATTTATTATTACAACACTGTTAGCAGCTTAACACTACACGTTCATGGTGGACTTCAGGTAAAGTAAGAATGATTTGAGAGTCCTTCAGCTAGCCCATGAACTCCTCCAGGTAAAGATGATGAGGCAGGAAAAGCCTCAGTAACAATGTACTATCTTCCATTGCTCCAGCTGAAGTGCTTTGTTTTTGGCATCATATATTGATTGGCTACCCTGTTAGCCACTTCCACGGGCTTGACTGGTGTCCCACATTTCATTAACTCTTTCAGTCAGTGGACAGCCCTTCTTAACAGTACCTGTACACTGTGTGCAGAATTATTAGCCAAGTACTATTCCTGGAGATCATTTTTAGCAAACGTTGGGCAGACTTCTAAAAGTGAATTGAGATGTTTTCTTTTGCTCCAAGTACATTTATTTAGAGGGAAAATGTTATATGAATTTGTCACAAACACAAATTATTGTGCACAGTTATTAGGGAATCAGAAACTAAGTGGATTTTTCTTTCTTCAGCAGAAATAATAATAATAAACTGACAGGCGAGCAAGTGATCACGGATCCATTTAAGGATGACCCCAGCAAGGACCTTACCCGGCACTGAGAGCAGTGTTATCCCCCTGTAGTTGCCACAATCCAGGTGATCACCCTTCCGTTTCCTGATAGGGACCACAAGTCCTGATTTCCAATCAGTTGGGATGACGCCTGACTCCCAAATGGAAGCAACGATTGCCTGCAATGCCGGGAGGACAGCCTTACCACCAGCCTGGAGAAGTTCACCCCAGATACCACAGATCCCTGAGGCCTTCCCTACCCCCTGCTGATTCACCACCCATGCAATCTCTGTGAGACTGGGTGGTTCACAGCTGATTGGAGGATCAGCCTCGAGAACTGTGGACCCAGAGATGTCCAACATCCTAGCTGGAGGATCAGCTTTAAACAACTGCTCCAAGTAGCCGGCCCAGTGGGCCAAACAGCAGTGTCATCTGTAAGGTCCGTTCTATCACCTGCCCTGACTGCAAGTCTCTGAGGAACAGATTCATATGTGCGTAATGCTTCAATTCCTCTGTAAGCAGGATGTGGGTCACTAGACCACAGATGGTGTGTCACTTGCTCACGGATTTGTCTAACAAATGCCTCCTTATCTGCCCTCAGAGCCCTGACAGCCATTCTCCTCAATTCCTGGTACAGTTGAGTTGCCACCAAGTTGTGCACTGTCCAGGGTGCCCTGCAAGACGAAACACCTCCTTCTGGGAACACTGGCAACACCAACACAACCCTCGGCAACCTTCAGGGTCTTATTATGGAAAGTCTCCCACATCACATTAAAGTCAACAGTCGCACCCAAGTCTGCAAGTTCCTCACACAAACTCTGTGCAAACTCATCAGGAACACCTTCATCTTGGAGTCTGTCCAAGTCTAGCCTCATTTTCCTAGTAGGTGGTAGCCTACTGGATCTAAGCTGACTCTTCAAAGTAGCAACAACAAGCCTGTGGTTAGAATTCACAAACTGGGCACTTCTGTAGACCTTGCAGTTCTGCAGGAGCCTCCAGCATCTGCCCAAGGATGTGATCGATCTCCTTTCCCACACCACCAGTATTGGAGCACCAAGTCCAGCAATGTGCCCCAGAGCATTGGAGCCAGGATCTAGTGACCCACAACCCCTGACCATTCACAATGTCAACGAATATAGAGCCACTTTCACCCCGGTCTCCAGACCCATGGGGACCGATATGATCCTCATAGCCAGCCCTGTCAGTGCCAGTGGTCCTATTGAAGTCACCCATGACCAGAGGAGTGTCTCCTCATGGGCACCCTTCAACCATCAAGTGAAGTTGTGAGTAAAATGTCTCCCTCAATGAGAGATCACTCACCGCCATCAGAGCATACACTGAGACAACAGACAAGACACCCAAGGAGTGCCTTAGCCTGAGTCTCATAATACGCTCGTTAAAAGGAGTGACATCAGACACCATCAAGAGGAATCGATCCACCACAGCAACAGCGACTCTCTGAGTATGGCAGTCATCAAACCAACCAGACCAAAAGTAGGTATTCCCACCTACTGGCCACTCCCCGGTCTGCGTACCTTAGAGAATGCTGCCACTGAAATGACAGCAGAGGAAGATGGTCATCTTGCCTGAGAGACAAGACATTCCACGCGCCTACCCAGATGGGTCGCCTCAAAATGGGACCCGAGTGTTGCCATGCAAGAGGCAACATCTCAGCACCACACCAGCCCCGATCCCCAACAGGCCTGACCCTATTAGCTCTCCGATGGTTTCGACTCATCCGGGGATTGGGCTCCCGAAGGCTTTCCCCCATCCCCTTCATGGTGCGTGCAGCCTTCCTGCAGGAGGCTGAAGCAGAGCTACTCCCATGGAGAGCAGAAGAGTATCATGCTTGTTTAAATCAAGCAGTTTTCAGTTGTTTTACGGTGGCTGGAGTGCCAATCCTGCCACCAACCCCCAAAGAAATTGTGTTTCGGCAAGTTGGAGGACCACTTGCAGGGCCGGATGCAGTTTAATATCATTCACACATACACATCAGGAGCAGAGAGTAGAGCATAAAATAGTTCCTCTATGACCTCAAAATGAGTTCCTCAAATAGTTCCTCTATGACCTCTGTGCGGATTAAAGCAGAAGCTGAAATGGCTGCATTACTGGTTCGCAAGCAGCTGTTAAACAACAGGCATGTTCTGGAGGAGAAGGAGGAGGAGATAAGGAAGCAAAAGGAGCAGCAACAAATGGAAGCTGAAATAGCAGTATCTGTGGCTAAAGTAAAGATTCTGAAGGCTCAAAGGGTGGCGCCACCAAGTGTTGTGTCTGATGGGATGGCATCACGGCCAGACGCCAATAAGTAAACCAGACACTCAGAGTAAACGGTCACAGCTGGGAAAAGGCGTGGTCGTCAGACGTCATCAAGAAATCCGTAGGTTGATCCGTCCAGAGATTCTGCAACAGACCTGTGAGAAACATAGAGTGCAGCTTGTTTGAAGTCAAACCTGATGTTAAAAATGTAAGATATAATAAGATCTATATTATATATTTACCTTATATATAATTACTTCAGATGGCTTGAATAGCCTCAAACATAAATACTTAGCAGCACAGGCGTTAAAAATATGACTTAATATAGTCCTGCATGTGAAATATACAGCATATACAGCAATAGCTTAATGTTTAATGGAATAATGTTCATTACAGACATAAAATTGTCCTCATTTATATAGTTGGACTGGCTGTTTGGAGATTACAGTTATGCAGATGGAGGATGGATTGAGATTGAACTGTGTGTCTGGAGCAGCAGGTGACTGTAGGGTAAGTTTTGGCTAACAGCTTTAGGATTAGAAAAGCTTTTCTCACTAAGTGCAGAAACGTTCAACTTGATGGAAGCCAACAGATTTCTTTTGTTAATGAACATTTAACAAGAACAAGTGTTAACACCTCTCATCTGCATGTTTCCGCTTGGCAGAGGCAGTTTGTGTAATGACAAATTTAAATAATTTAGGCCTGTTATATTTCTGAGGTGTGCGTCTTAATACAGGGAAAGACAGCACAACCATTGAACAGGATCCTCAGAGACTTAATGATATCAAAATGGCATTCTATACATCAATAGAAAAAAAGAGAGATTAATGGGAGATTATCTTCACTTTATGAATACAAGCTGAATAAGTAAAATCTATAAATATTGAGTAGTTAAATAGAATAATAAGTAATACAATAAATAGGAAATAGCGATACATTAAAGTTTTATACATTTTTATTTTGGAAGTACGCAGGTTGACCGTTTTTAAATGTAAGGTTTTGAAGTATTTGGCTGTTCAGGGTCCTTTCCAGTCGGGTCCTGGATTGGAAAACGTGGTATATGAGTCAGGAAAAGGCAAGGATAGGCGGGGAGGGTAGGGAGGGCGGGGAATAGGCAGGGAGGGAAGCGATTGGCGGGGAAAGTGGAGAGGGTGGGGAGAGGCGGGGAGAGTGGAGAGGGTGGGGAGGGAAGGGAAGGTGGAGAGGGCGAGGATAGGCGGGGAGGGTGGAGAGGGCGGGGATAGGCGGGGAGGGTAGGATGTTGGTGGTCTAGTGGTTAGGATGCTTGCCTCTGCATCAAGAGATCGTGGGTTTGAGTCCCACCTCTGGCACTATCATCATTGGGTCCCTGAGCAAGACCCTTATCCCCAACTTGCTCCAGGGGGACTGCCCATGAATAGAGAAAAATGTAAGTCGCTCTGGATAAGAGCGTCTGCTAAATGCTGTAAATGTAAATGCAGGGAGGTTGGAGAGGGCAGGGATAAGCAGGGAAGGTGGAGACTACTTCATCTCTGTAACAATGGCTTTATTGTGTTGCCTTTGGCCAACACTGTGTGTGGGAGGGGGTGCTATGATGTAAGCGGCTGGTGCTGAATAACAGTAAATGCATTGATTTGTGATGTGGACAGAGGCAACTTCCTCAGAGCTGTTAGTGCTCTCCTGTGCCTGTCAGACAGTGTGGAGGGTAGGTCTTCCTGACAGCTGTCAGTGCTCTCCTGTGCCTGTCAGACAGTGTGGAGGGTAGGTCTTCCTGACAGCTGTCAGTGCTCTCCTGTGCCTGTCA
>JAODKC010000038.1:25462603-25486302 GCA_026777985.1 Mormyrops attenuatus
TAGGCAGAACGTATCCCAGTGAGGGCCGTTATCGACAGTCCCTGCCTGGCATCTGTGCCAGGTTTTGGGATCTAAGCAGAACATATTCCAGTGAGGGGCTTCATCAAAAGTCCCTGCCTGGCATCTGTGCCAGGATCGCGGATCTAGGCAGAACGTATCCCAGTGAGGGCCGTTATCGACAGTCCCTGCCTGGCATCTGTGCCAGGTTTTGGGATCTAAGCAGAACATATTCCAGTGAGGGGCTTTATTGACAGTTTCTGCCTGGCATCTGTGCCAGGATCGCGGATCTAGGCGGAACATATCCCAGTGAGGGGTTTTATCGACAGTCCCTGCCTGGCATCTGTATCCCAGTTCATTTTCACATTTTTTAGTTGACTTGGGATGGCAAAAAATGGAGCAGTGAGCAGCAGGCTCTGGCATGTGGAAGATGGCAATTTGGCGATAACCATCAGCGCAGGGCGGGGTAAATCAATCACATACTAGAGTAAATGACTTAATGGATATTTCCTCCTTAATATGAATCCCTTCCTATTTTATTTATCTTTAAATCAATGGGTTTAACAATATTTCCAGAATTCCCAGGAGTGGAACATAAAAGCAGAACCCCCATTACCTCCTGTCCGTCTTTGTCATGCGTGTCATCCGCATGTGCAGCCACTGTGGACAGGAAGTGCAGGAGCCGGTGGAGGGTGTCGCAGTTACAGGGAGGCAGCAGGTAGATGAGGAGCTGCAGGGCACTCTGCTGTTCCTCAGGGTCCAGCACTGGAGAAGAAGGATGTGGTCAGTGAGTGATCAGGGCATGATCTGGGTGCGACCAGCATATGGTCAGTGCGTGATCAGCATGTGATCAGGGCATGATCTGGGTGTGACCAGCATATGGTCAGTGTGTGATCCAGACGTGACTAAGGTATAATCAGTGTTTGATCTGATCAGCATTTTTTCAGTTGTGATGTGCTCATGATTTTCATTTCCCTACTGATGTTGATTACCAGTTGGCAGAAATTAGCCAAAATAAATTCCCTACTTCTGCAAACGTCTACTTTGGTATATTCTCACTGATTGTGATTTGGGTTTCTCCCTGATTGTGGTGAGTGTTTGGGTTTGTTGTGGGGTTCGGGCTGTGGGGGAGGGAAACTCCTGCTCACACATGGTGTTGATGAAGGCAGTGTACAGCTCTTTGGTCAGCAGGGGGTCAGGCATGTCCCTCAGGAACTCTTTCAGCAGAGCTGCAACATCATGTATGCTGTGCTCCTCATCAAGAAGAACATCCATGCCCCGGTCAAACTCCTCTCGCAGCTGTGACACCATAGAAGCACATTGCTTTGCATGTTCCCAGCCACAACCACTGGCAGCATACCACCATTTGTGTGAAAACCACCTGAGATGCCATGTTTGCGTCCCAAATTAATTTTCACAATCACTAAAATTAATTACTATATCAACTCATTTTGGGAGCAACTCAAATAAAACGTTTAATTTAAGCATACTGTGGTTTAACCTATATTTTACATAATATAGCTAATAGCTACAAATCTGACAACTCCAATCAATTCCTCCAAAGATTCCTACCTGCCTCACTCTTTTCTTAGAACTTCCAACCCGGAAAATTCCAACAGTTTGGAGACCTAAGTGAAAAGTGGGAAATCCCAGCTTAACAGGCAGAAATCTCATCAAAAGGAATAACTGATGGCACAAAAATAGAAAAGATTTTTAAGTTTAATTTTAAGTTTCACTATATTTACTAACTGAACAAAACTAACCAGCTAACTAAACAAAAATGAGAAATATACAATGGAAATCACATTGTCCTGCAACAGATCTTATATGAAGTTAAATGCCTTCTTATACATAATGTCAAAATAGGGTTTTTCAAAATAGTTATTCACACTCAAGCAACAAAGGTAAACAGGGCCGCCCCAAATCTTTTTGGCACCCTAAGCAAAATTTAATCATTTTAATTGTCACCTCCCTATCCAGTCAGACAGGCAGATCAGACACAAGCACTCCCTGATGGCCACTGGGCCTTAAGCAGATGTGGCAGAGTCCTAACCCTGGGCCGATACCCTTTCTCGGCACCCAGAGGTGATACCTCTTGAGATTTTAACTGGTAGCATCCAGTTTATAAATCAATGTCGGTGACAAAGAAGGAAAGCATCTGCCCAGCTCTCTCTGTCAGCACTGGTCCCAGTCTGTGTTCTCCATGCTCCCCTCCCGTTGTGGGTTTGTTGATATTTTGGGTTTTTCCCTGTGTTGGTGATCTGCTTTATGTACTTCTGTATTGGTTGTTTGTGCCTTTGTTTTAGTTATCTGTATTTGTGTCTAGTTATGTAAAAATGTTCTGTACCCTTGGTCCTAGTCTTTCCCAGTGTTTAAGTCCAGTGATTATTAATTACCCTCACCTGTTCCTTGTTGTATTAGTATTAGTATGTACTTGTGTATCCATCTCTCATCATTGTACTTGTGTACCTATCCCTCGTCATTCCTTTACCACCAGTGTTTTTAAGTTTCTGCCCTTACTCTGTTCCTGAATCAGTCATTGTGGTTATTTGCTCCAGTTCACCGCGTTTGTGTTGAGTAAGTTACCTGTTACTTGCTGTTTTTTTGCTGTGCTTAGCTTCTGGTTTCTATGTGCTTGTTCCTGTGTAGTTCCCTGCTTTAGTCAGTGTTGTCTTTCTACTCTGTTCATGGTCCTTTTGTATCCTGTGTTTCTTGTTTAGAGTTTTCAGTAAAATTCTTTTTTGTTAGCCACAATGTGGTTCGGCACTTCAGCATGCCCCGCCATCATACTTTTTCCTTGGCAGTCTGGGCTAGCCGGGTCCCCCGTTCACAGCGAGAACCAGAACTTCGGGTGATGGACCAGCCTTAGGCATGGTCCCCGGGCTCACCGTATTTCTCCAGATGTTGACAACAGCTGTCCACCAGCCGCGGCACCTGCCTGTAGATGGGGTTCAGGCTGAGTTTCTTGTCACGATGCTTCTCCTTCCTGCTGGGCCCCTCGGCCGGCAGCGAGAGCTGCAGGGCCTCCAAGAGGCGAGACTGACTGTCGTCCAGATCGGTGATGGAATCCACAGACATCGCGCCCTGCCGAATGCAGAGCAACGAGGGGGAATTACATCACCTCTCTCCCTCCCCCCCTGCCCAGATGGGGTGGGGGGGCTTCATGCTCTCTATCGTCTGAAACGAGCTTCCTGTCAGGCACCCCAGAAGCTTGTGGAGCTGCTATGACAGTGCAAGCTTTGTCTTCTGTTTTCTCAAGTCAAATGAAGCTGATTGTAATTTACAAATTTGATGAGACCTGTAGGCTGCAATTCACTAAAAAGTAAAAATAAAACACCCTAACACAAGTGTCTAGCAATTATTAAAAAAAGATAGAGATCAATAGTTTTCTGACTTGAAGTGTCATACAGATCCTGATGTTTATGAGCCTCAGCGTGCGGAAGGGTGGAGCGGGTGGGATGAGGGAACCATTGACTATTGGACCATGAGGAGGGGGGCCATACCCGCCTGCGGGCCCGGGGTGCTGCCTCGGGAGTGTTGGGTGAGGTGGATTCGTTGGGTGTCTCTGAGGAAGAACTGACAGATGAGTTGCTGCTGGACAGCTCCTTGTTAGGCCGCTTGGTGGCAAACTGCAGGATGGAGGACACCAGGTCGCTGACGTCACGGTGCTCATCCTTGTGGGAGTCCTGCCGCTGCTTGTATGTGCGGTCATTGGCAATCACCTGTGACAGCGACATGCCAAAAGCCTGCGGCACAAACTCTTCAGGGATAGAAGGAGGGCAGGAGACAGGAACATTTACATTTTAAATCGTCTCTTTCCAAATGTTTGCACATAAACTTTTATGCCCTTACAAAGACATTTGTATTATTATTTTAGTATTTTTATAACCTATCCAGCATAAATGATGATAATTTCACTTGATTACTCTTGTCTTATATTTATTGCATTGTGTTTATTTGGCACTATTTTCTGGAGGAAGTACACAAGCAGGAATTTCACTGTGTTACATACACAGCAATAAATGAAGCTTCCGCAATCACATCGTAAACCTTGCCAAAGGGTTTAAGCACAAGTGCATCCCAGGACTTAAACTGGCAGTCAGAGATATGGTAGGGCCCTTAACTGCGGATATTATTAGAATTACAGGTTGACTCAAACGTGGTCTTTCGAGTCTTAACCATTACAGGGCTGCACTGCAGCAATAGCCAGACAGCTAAGGGCACCGATTCTGACACCAAAAAATGATACGATGCCTATGCACGCATGCATGCCTCTGACCCTGCTCTGCACACGCATGAGGAGCATGACCAGTGGGACGTGCTTAGACACAACCCAGGAAAACCAAAGAGCTCAGCCAGTTTTCGTGCAATCCCTGACCGGCCACATTCTTGCACACAGACCCCTAAGTGCCCGCCCCCTGCTGCCTCAGCCACTGCAGTGCTGTAAGAAGTGCAGCTCTGGGTGCTCTCTCTCACTATTATGTCAGCACTGGCGCTATGGATCCAGTGTTCCGGGGCTGGTGCTCTGGGTCCAGTGTGGTTTCAGTACCACAGATCAAAGGCTCCATTTTCAAACCGCCTGAGACTTGGCTGACCGACGTGTGAGAAAACAAAGGCCAGCTGTGAGGGACCAAAGGCCCACAATGCTTTGCCACAATCCTACACACTTGCTGTCCTAAGGGCAGCAGCACTTATCTCTACGGCTAGGAATGGAAAAAAAACGAATCATGTTATCAGTAGCTGAGTTAAGACTTTACTTTATTCATGCTGCCTCGGGCACAGTGCCCTGCAAATGACATGAAATATTGCTGGATGAGAAAACAAAATATATATGTATATATCAGATTAAGATGCTAAAATGAACATTTTTTCATGGTATGGCAGATCGACGCCTGAGATTTAAATAAATAAATATATGAGCATTTCCACTACCAGAATGAAGTAACAAATGAATAATATTATTGTGATAACATTAATAATATTGACGTTCCCATGAGCTGATTTTATTCTATTATAATAATATGAACAAACTAACAAAAAATTTACATTAAAGTGAAAGTGGAATATTTCTCTTGAAAACACCTGATAATTTAATTAATGCAACTAGGAGATATGTGCCGTGTCTTTCACCACACCTTTGTCTTTGTTCTTCTCTTTTGCTAATGAATCCAACTTCCTTCGCAGTGACTTTTTGCGTTTGTGTCCGTCTGAAAAGAAACAAAGATAATCAGAATGCATTCATGCATCTTAGCATGAAAAAATCTGGTATGATTTATTTATCGTCTCACAGCCTGTTCTTGGCCTAAATGAAAGGCAACGTGTAAGGTGGAATGGGCAGCCATTATTCCCACCTGCAAGTCATTTTAGAGTCACCGACTGCCCTGACTCTGTGCATATAAGAGGAAATGGTTTGGATTCTTTTCAGAGGGTTTGTAGTACACGAAAAAACAGAGGGATCTCCTGTCCCTCGCTACATGCCAAGGCCTCTGTACACAGAAAAACATACAAAGAAAAAATACGACGTAGAAAAATATACAATAAAGCCAAATGAAATATGTTGAAGCAAACCTAAATTCATAAGTAGACTGTAATCTTCATTGATATATAGTCTGTTTCAATGATTCCCTGAGAGCAGTAAATCACAGTACAATAATATTTGCATTTTCATTCTCCAGAGGGACTCTCTTATTAAAAAGAAAGGCCGATCAGTGTCTGTTTTGAACACCCACATTCTGACTGTTAAAGGCTGCCATGAAGACACATCTTGAAAGGCATGACAAAATTCACCACTGTTGCCACTGGCTACGGACGGTCTGCGATCTCTTCTAGAAAAGGCATGGTCTTGATTTCATGCGGCAGTGTCGAGGCTGGAAGTGCATGGCAGGCATCTGTCCTGGATTATGGAGTCCAGACTGGAGCAGGAGTACATGAGGGAATTCGATCCCCTGGGTGCCATCAAGCTGACAGCAGCGGCTCGACGTGGAACAGAGCAGGGCTGTCTCAGGAGGAGCCGGAAATCTGGGCGGGTCCTGCCCTGTCGGGGGGCTGCTCTTCCCCACTCCGTCGGCAGAATTGTGCTTTAGGGCACACTGAGGCTGTGGAACTGCTCTTTGTCTACGTTAAATGTATTGTACCATCACATGTGTGATACAGAAAGCACCTTATAGGTCACGGTGTAGGAGCCGTACCTATTTAGAGGCTCCCTGAACTGCACATTTATGGTTGCATGTTTATAGCATTTATATATCTTGTCATAACATAGGGTCCATGCAAAGAGTCTGCTTGAGGTTATTGAAAACCAAGTCACGGAATAACTGCATGAGGACTGGCGGCGCTACTCTTAACAAACCTGTGAGCTCACCCAGGCCAGTCTTGCAAACTCCCATACCAACTGCTACTTACCAGTATGGATATGCAGAATGACTGTATAATCATACTAAACATCAATGACCAAACTGATATAGATATAAAATGAGGGTTGAAACGAAGATATTGTGTTAATGTGACTGGCTAGGTGCAGCACAAGTTACCCATGAATTGGAGGTCATTAAAGGGTTTAAAACAGAATTACTGAGAGAAACTCGTACAGCAAAGAGAGTAGACTCAGGTCTAGTGAAAGATACTGTTGTGACTGATGGGAATTAACTGAAGAGCTGCTGGCCTCCCTACCTTTTGAAGTTGAATAGCTGATGAGCTGCAGGCCTCCCTACCTTTGAAGGTGAATAGCTTATGAGCTGCAGGCCTCCCTACCTTTTGAAGTTGAATAGCTGATGAGCTGCAGGCCTCCCTACCTTTGAAGGTGAATAGCTGATGAGCTGTAGGCCTCCCTATCTTTGAAGGTGAATAGCTAATGAACTGCAGCCCTCCCTACCTTTGAATGCGAATAGCTGATGAGCTGCAGGCCTCCCTACCTTTGAAGGTGAATAGCTGATGAGCTGCAGGCCTCCCTACCTTTGAAGGGGAATAGCTGATGAGCTGCTGGCCTCCCTACCTCTAAAGTTGAATAGCTGATGAGCTGCAAGCTTCCCTACCTTTTGGGATGGTGATCTGGCAGCCCATGTCGTAGTCCTGGCTAAGGCGGCTGAAGGCCACTTCCTGCAGTCTGACCCGCTCCAGCTCCGAGAGGCTCTGGATGGGCATGGCCTTTAGATGCACAGTTCGACCAGATAGGCTGCTCCACGTGAAGTCGCCCTGTGAACAGTAGAGAGGCCTTCACATTATTCTGCACCATTACCCACCAGTTTTAGTGGCCTTATCTTGCAGCCATGCTGCAGGCCCAAGTCTCACTGTGAACGTTCCGATGGACTGAATTTTCGAATGTTCCCGTCATTTTCCATGAGACCTGAAGAAGCTGACCAGAATATTATTTGTTACATTCTGTTACACATCCGGCTATGTGCAAAGAATCAAGGGAAAAACGTCTCCTCTTAATTGTACACACATGTGTGGTGAGCATGGATTGGAAGGTCAGTGCATTTTGTGGCTGATGGGAGTTTTACTTACAGAAAAATGTTCTGAGGACAGAACGAAAAATGATTGGTTTAGAGAGACAACCAATCAGAGGAGGTGGGTCGAAGCAGTCAGATGTCTTGGTCCCGTCTCCTGTAGTTGTTTGGACCCACCGCCTCTACAATCTGACTGGTTATCTCTCTAAACCAATCATTTTTCGTTTCTGCCCTCAGAACATTTTTCTACAAGTAAAACTCCCACGAGATGTTTTGTGGCACAAACAACCACAACACACATAGCAGATATCCTGATGTGAAGGACATCTATGCAAGGTTCCAACTGTGAAAAGCTGCCACAGAAGCACTGTTCACAACTACCTTATATTATGAGGCAGGTGCCTGTAGTTGACGTCATCGTCTGTATTATTTAAGTCAAGTGTGTGTCCACAGTAGCAAATACATTTAAGTCTGTTCCCTAACCCACATTAAACTATTAAACCATTGAGAGTTTATAGTAATGCATGCTAGACTAAGACCAAGATAAAACATGACCACACATTTACATTTATTAATTTATCTACTGCTTATTTCAAGCCTACAATGTGTTTTCCGTTATAAGGATATACGAATTAAGGCCAGTTATATGAACAGTCATACTTACTTTCTGCATTGGGGAATTTATGTTGAGAAAGTGAAATATATTGGAGTAGTAAATAAAAACAGCCCCCCCATATTCTCTGAAAAGACAAGGTCAACCCCATAATTGCACCTGGCTCAGAAATTCACATGTTTTAAGTATGAAATTGGATTACAAAGAAGAAAAACATATGAGTTAAACCAAGTAATTATACAAGAATTGTATTCTCTCCATTTAATTCTCTCCATTTAATGCTAATGAGAAACTTGTGGGAGAGAAAAAAAAACGTGTCTCAGTCAGTATCATGTGCTCTGATAAGAGCTGCAACCATTTCCAGATACATTCAGTATTTGGAATCAGCTCAGGACGTGGAAATATGCATCTTTTCAGTTTGTAAAAAGATTCAGAATGAAGCTCAGATGACCATCAACCGGAACATCTTAATAAACTAATCCAATTTTTTCATCTGTGCACCTACGTCAATTCAGAGCCTCCCTGATATTAAATCTTGTGTGCTCTATTTTTCTGGCAATTTCTGTCATCCAAATATCCTCATCACTGAAGGGCTCAGGCAACTTCCATCCCCAAACACAGAAAAGATCTGACTAGAGAGAATGATTAGCCAGCCTAAAGTCAGACCCTGTGATTTCTTAGCCATATTATAGAGAAACCTGTCAACAATGAAAATATGCAGTGAAGGTATGGGAAGGGAAGGCAAGGCTCTAAAGACAGGAACAGCTATGGTTACACTGCATTACTGTTTCATAAAGGGTTAAGGCTATTTTGGTTCACTGGAATTTTTGGAGCAAAGCATTTCCAGAAGATTTCAAGTCACAGGGCACTAAGGGCCTTTACTGATTGAAAAAAACAATGTCAAGCGTCAGCACAGTTTATATACAGTGAAGTAATGCATTAGTAATGCAGTGATTAATGCTTAAGATAGATATTTGCACCATTAGTGCAATCACCATTACATGCATATATTGATAAATTATGCAGCCTTACAAAATATGGGGCATTTAACCAAATAACACATTAGCATTGCTTCTTTAATCAAAATAACTTTGCTGCATTTTCTAAAACAGAATAAATTAGTAACAAATTGAGGCCTTTTGACATTAATGTCCCTGTATGACCCCTGTATACATAACCAATTGCTTTACATGCAATCAATGAAGATATAGAAGTCTTCCATTGCTTCCTTCCTACCTGAAGAAGTTCGTAACACCATAACATTATGTGCTGACCCGCACGTTCATTTCTACCTTATTCTTTATTTGAACTTTTGCCCACCATTCAGTCCCAGAGACACAGAAGTTGCCTGAAATAGATTACAAAAACACAGTGATGCCCTTTTTTGGACAAGGGAATAATAAGGATAATGATGTAATAATAATAACTCAGCACATGAGGCTTGGACATTGGGTAAGCCTGACCCGGCCCCCTTCCCATCATTCCATGTGGTGACCGCCCATCTGAAAAGTGTGCAGCCATGAGGTGACGGTGAGGAGGGAAAGGTGTGAGGGACTGAGCTGGGAGAAAGGTAGAGGTGCGAACACTCAACTGTCTTTTTGAAGACATTAATAAAAAAAGCATTCTTTCCACCCACACCATGTTTCTTCCTCCATCTGTTCTACCTGCCTCATCTTATTCCTGCCACCACGATGCTTAGGTCTGCTGAGTGCTGCACTAAAAATTGGTCGATGTTAATACTGTGATATAAAACTCAAATATGGCCTATTAATTAGTGCAAAAAGCCTGTATACAGTTGAGTACATAGAGCACATAGTGCACCATTCAGAACTGAACTGAGAATCACCTTGAAATTTGAATTCAATTATAATTGGTTTAAAAATTTGAATTTGAATATAAGGAAGTAGAATGGAACTGAATTCACATAAATTAAAATATATAGTGTACATGTGGTTGTAACAGTACAGTGCAGTAATATTTCAATATGAATTTACACATAAACATTACTATACACAGCATGTTAATATAATCACCGTGCTAACATACACACTATAATTATATACACAGCATGTTAATATAATCTCCGTGCTAACATACACACTGTGATTATATACACAGCATGCTAACATAGACAGCATACTAACATACACAGTATGTTAATATACTCAGCATACTAACATACACAGCATGTTAACATAGACAGCATGTTAACACAGACAGCATGATAATATATACAGCGTGTTAACATACACAGCATGGTAACATACACACTATGATTACATACAATGCATGCTAACATACACAGCGAGCTAACATAAACAGCATGATAATAGACACAGTGTGTTAACATACACAGTGTGCTAACCTACACATCATGATAACATACACAGCGTGCTAATGTACACAGCATGATAACATACACAGCAATTCAACATCGTACCCAGCAATTCAACATCATACATAGCAATTCAACATCTTGCAGGGTGTGGCCAATTCAATTCAAATTCCAGTTCATGAATTGAATGGGGCACAATTCATAATTTCTGGTACAACCCTGGTACATAATGAGCTAACGGATCAAACCTGCCTTGTGTTCAGTCACATCCGTTAAATTGGGAAAGTGAATCACCTCTCACAACCAGTAATGGCAGAGAATTGTGCAACTCAACTAAAGATGACATTTGAGACAGTGCCATCCAGGAAGCCAAATTGCTTGTCTAAATACTGTTTTGGAGGCAGACATGAACCTCTTGGACCGTCTCAGTAATGAACAATTTTTAGAGACATACAGGCTGGCCTGGGGTGAAATAATGATCCCCCTTGGTCTGGGGCAGGATAAATTGAAAAGAGAAACACACCGGAATGTTGCCCTCAGTCTATTGTGCAGCTTCTCCCAGCTCAGATTTTATGCCACTGGTGGATTCCTGCAGACCATCAGTGATGCACGTGGCTTCAGCAAGGCTGCTTGGCCTTAGGTCTAAATGTCCAAGTGATATGTGACCATCAATGACTTTTTACAGACATTGTGGCCAAGTGGCCTGGCTTTGAGCAAGGATAATGTAAAGCACTTTGAGACAATGTGATATCTCAAATTGAAAATGCGCTATACAGAATAAAATTGACTGATTGATTGAGTTCACTGATGTTTTTATCTGGTCCAGCACTGCAGCATTGCAGTGTGTCAGATGGCAAAGGATGGTGTGTTTGCTGGTGGCTGGATATTGGGAGACATCAGGCATCCTCTTAGCGAATACCTCCAGTGTTGAATCCCCAAACCGTAGCAGAGGAGAGGTATCACACCGCACACCAAAGAACACACACTTTACACAGTTTATTTTGATATTAATTTGTTGTTGTATTTGTGTGCTTTTCTATGTGCTTCATTGATTTTCTAAATTATTTTTCTTTATATCTGCATAAGTTTGATGTAGTAATCATTTAAGATATATTTCACCGTTGACATACATGGGATGGATGTTCCTGTTACCATCAGTCTCTGCTTTTCCTATGAGTGACAGGCTGGGGAGGAGCCAGCAAAATACTGTACTAATAAGTTTGTTCATAAATCCTGGAATAATGATGTTTTGGAAACACTCGTGAATCTCACTCGTGCTTCACCTCTGTCACTTGTTATCTTGTTCATTATTTGCCGCTATCAGTCATTATTGGGAAGCTCACCCCAGATCGTTAATCTTCACAGGACCCATTAAACAGAGATATCACTATCACTATCACTAACATTCCAGCTTCTCCTGGATGTTCTCTCCACATGCCCACATGTTGGCCCAGGATGGGCAGCTTGGGCCATTTAGCCAAGTCATTTATGTGATGGGACCCTGAAATCTGTAGCTCGGCTAAAATGTGGCTACAATGCAGTGAGCATTTGATGGGCTGAATCATCGAGCCCTGCAAATACCTCCCTAACAGGTGTGTGCAAACATGTACTGTCTGAACACTGCCACTGGGGATACTTTAGGACTGTTTATGAGGCTTTTCTCAGGGGTGGTTCCTAAAAATTTTAAACATGCAGTTATGCAGCCACTACTCAAAAAACCTGGGCGCGAACTTTAGACCAATATCAAAGTTGCCTTTTTTATCTAAAGTTTTGGAAAAAATAGCACACAAGCAGATAATTTCACACTTGAATGCATGTAACGTCCAGGAGATTTTTCAGTCTGGTTTTAAAGCAATGCAGAGCACTGAATCGGCACTTTTAAGAGTTTTTAATGATATTCTTTTATCGTGTGACTCCGCCGACAGTGTGGTTCTTATTTTACTCGACTTAACTGCTGCGTTTGATACTGTCGACCATGAGATCTTAATGTCGCGGTTGGAACATTGTGTTGGCATAACAGGTGTGGCTTTGGAATGGTTCAGGTCTTATTTAAAATATCAAACCTTTTCTTCCTGCGCTCCACAGTCTCATGGAGTCCCACAGGGTTCAATCCTGGGCCCAGTTCTGTTTTCGCTTTATTTGCTCCCTCTGGCCTCAATTCTCAGGAGACATGGTGTCTCCTTTCATTGTTACGCAGATGACTGTCAGATCTATGTTACCCTTAAAAGGAAGGATGGGCTGTCTGTGAACTCTCTGACAACATGTTTGGAGGACATCAAATCTTGGATGGCGTTTAATTTTCTTTGTTTTAATGATTCAAAAACCGAGGTGATGGTGTTTGGACCTGGGTTTGCTGGTGATCCCTCTGTTGATTTGAAAACTCTGAAATCATTCTGTAAACCGGAGATTGTAAATTTGGGTTTTAAAATGGATCCTGAATTAAAGCTCGAAAGCCAGATTCGGTCAGTTGTCAGATCCAGCTTCTTTCACCTGAGGCAGCTGGCCAAAATTAAACATTTTCTAGCACGACAGCACTTTGAAACAGTAATTCATGCCTTTGTTACCACTCGGCTGGATTTCTGTAATGCACTTTATTCTGGGGTGAGTCAGTCCTCTATTTCTCGACTGCAGCTCGTTCAAAATGCTGCCGCACGTCTTTTAACTGGCACTCGCAAACATGAGCATGTCACCCCGGTTCTAACTTCTCTCCACTGGCTGCCTGTGCATTTTAGGATCCATTTTAAATTGCTTTTATTCGTCTATAAGTGTTTGTCTGGTGTTGCCCCTTTGTACCTCTCTGAGCTCCTTCATCCATATATACCTCCTCGGTCTCTCAGGTCGGCTGACCAGCTCCTTCTGAGCGTGCCCAGGACTAGTCGGAAGCTCAGAGGGGATCGGGCCTTTGCGGTGGTGGCACCTAAATTGTGGAATGAGCTGCCTTTTCATGTCAGACAAGCATCCTCTATGTCTGTTTTTAAATCACTTCTTAAAACATTTGTTCACTTTGGCTTTTGGAACAGCATGATCTGTTGACATTTTTGTTCTATTTTTATTTTATTCTATCAACCTTAATTTTAATGTATTTTATATGTGGTTTTTAGCCTATTTTTGACTCTACTCTTATTCTGACACACTTGTAGCACTTTGGTCAACTGCGTTGTGTGTAAAGTGCGTTATAAATAAAGTTGCCATTGCCATTATTATTTATTAGTGTTTAACATCCCAGTCTGGGAGTTTTATAAAGATTTGCAATTCAATCTCACTCTAGTAAAGGAAATGGTTTAGAAAAACCTGGGAAATGAGTAAATCCATCTTCCTTTGACATTATTTTGAATGAAAGTGGGGTAAAAAAGAGTATTTAGTGCTCTGAAAACCAAAGTACAAAAAGAGAAGCCCCAACAGGTTCAGTTAGCATGATAATGTGTATGGGTACTGTAGGCTTTGCTGTCGGATAAGGTTAAGGAAGAAGACCAGCCCAAAACCTCCTCTTCCCCCAGCTGCATGTCGCTAGCAGGTATCCTCTCACCCCATACCCAATACCACCATTATTTTAGTTGGGGTGATGAGACCCATGGGGTTTCACTTTACCCCTGCTTGTCATTGCTGGGCTGTGGTCATCAGCCGAAATGCTTAAATCATACAGTCAATGAGAGTTACATAAAAACGAAAGCCCAGCATTCACATTTTGGCCAGTACTAGCTTGACTTGGTGTAGCTGTGCAACACTGAAAGCGAAAGGAAAGTCTCTTTCTTCACATTGCCTTGTTGCAAAATCTGGGATGAAGTGCAGACCAGGTGTCTGGACCTAATTAGTGGGTTATGCTGGGATTTCTCCCAGGTTTAATTGCTCCAGCTGTGGACTGTCTTCAAGATAAAAAGTCATCGGCTTTTGCAGTAAAAGGTGGTGATTTGTTCACACGCCGCAGAAAATGCATTAATATTTAGATGTATTTTATAATTTATAAAATCCCTTTGGAAATATCACAAGTTCATTTAATCGTTGTGAGAAGGAAAAAAAACTAATTAAACACTACTCATTAGTTCAACACATAAAAGTTTATAAACTACACAGGTGTACATATTGTGTGCGTGTGTGTGTGTGTGTGTGTGTGTGTGGATTAGGTTTATATTACATTGTGGGGACAGAATGTTCCCCACAATGTGATAATGACCTGTTTCCATTTTTCAGGTCCCCACAAGGATCTGAGAATGCAATCAAAAAACTAAAAATGCCAAAAGTGTCATATTCTGCTTGGTTGGATAAGGTTAGGGCTGGATAGGGGTTAAGGGGATTGGAGTTTTCCCCATAGAAATGAATGGAGAGTCCCCACAAAGATATACTTACAAACCCCTCTGTGTGTGTGTGTGTGTGTGTATATACACTCCAAGCTGCCTACAGAGGAGCTCGAGTGTCATGTCACATGACCTGGCCACCTAAACACAGCAGAAATGGTTTTTGAGGAGTGAAGAAAAACGGCCAATGGGTGCTTAACATATACTGTATGTGGGACCTCCTTCAGGACAGCTGGAAAACAATCCCAGGAGGCCACCTCATGGAACTGGCGTAGGGGAGACAGTAAGGTCAGTCAGTCCCTGGAACAGTTGAGGTTAAGGGCCTTGCTCAAGGACCCAATTGTGGGAACACACACGAATTTCAGCTTCTCAGAGTGACACTTTGTACTTAAGTTTAGCTACACCACCATAAACACCTCTTGTCAAATATTACTCCTATTTAAGTAAATGCTACACTGCAAATGCTGGCAAAACCTAATTAGGCAATATAATCACAAACAGCTGATAAATGATGAAGCTCTCCCATTATTTCACTGACATTATTGGTCTATTCAGAGAAATCAGCTCCAGTTATCCTGCTGCTCACTTGAATTATTCATGAGGTGGGGGGGGGGTGGCTCTGTAGGTTAGGAATTTATGCCCCTCTCACCCCCATATAGTTTAAACACTGGCAAAAGTCAAAGAAAACTTTATTGTCATTCGGACCATACATTTCGACAGTGCATAGTAGAACGAAATTGCGTTTCTCCTGGCTCCATGTGCAAAACAGAACAAAATACTACAGGCTACACACAATACAGAACTACACAGAGACTACTATTCAGCACAGAGGTAAATCTTGTGCAGAGTAAATAGTGCTCAAGTTTAAAATTGCGCTGAGTCAAAGTATTGCACAGAGTCAAATATTGCAGTGTCTCACAGTTGCCGTATTATAGCACAGAGTGTAAGTGTAGCTTAAATAAGATGTAGAAAGAGACTTAGTAGCACTAGTGAGATCAGTTGAACAAGTGATAGGTAGAAAAACATTTTTCCACAATCAAATAAGTAATAGCAGCAGAGTATAGTAAATACGAAAACATGTTTTTTTTTTTAATGTGTGTGTTATGGAAATGCTCTTATATTAATATGTAGTGCATTTATTGAAGTGAGTTTATAAGTCTAATGGCCTGTGGGAAGAAGCTCTTGCTCCGTCGTGCAGTCTTACATCCCATACTGCGGTAGCGTTTACCGGATGGTAGCATGTTGAACAGTCTGTAGGCTGGATGTGATGGATCCCTGACAATCCTGACCGCCTTTCTGAGGCAGCGAGATTGGTATATCTTGTGGATACGTGTATCACGTAAAAGTGTACCACGTAATAGTTTGTGAGATTCAATAATTCCAAACATTTGTAATTCAGTCCTGTTTGTTGCAGTATAAACATTGAGAAACAGAACTCTAAGCCTGTATTGATTCCACTTCCACCCTCCTCACAGGTCACAGATCATATTTAGTTATTTCTTTGCCCCAAAGCCTCTTTTATTGCCTTGAAAGTGCAGATTTTCCTTATCAGATCACCATTTTGTAATGCTATTTCCTTTCCACAAGGTGGTGAATGCGACCTTGTTACCCGTAATGTTCGAAATGGCTTTATAATGAGTTCCACCATCACCAGAGTGAAATTCCTGAACCTAATTGAGGACTTACATTTGGCAAGAAAGCTAGACGAAAACTCCCACAACTAGCAAAGAGCTCATATAAAGTGTTGACGGAAAGTATGAAGACCTTGATTTTCTGCAGAAATTTCACTTGAGTGTGAACTATAATTCAGAAAAATGGAGAATTCTGTATGAAATTATTTCTCAAAATTATTCCACACAAAACTGAAAATGAAAGAATGGCATGCACAAAAGATAACTCACCTGAAACTCCGAAACCTGTATTAAGCTAATTGTCACGATCACCTGCTCAGCCCCCACGTGGACCACGCCCCACTCGTTTACCTCGTGTGGAATCCTTCTGTTTTACCTGTTGTTCCACTTTTCCTGCCTGTAGTCTTGTGTATTTAGTTCGCGTTCTAGTCAGTCTCCCCAGATCTGTCATTCATGTTAGTCACTGTCTGCCCTGGTCTTTCTCGTTCGTCCCAAATAAAACCCCGTTTCCCTGATTCCCGGATTTCTGCCTCGTCCTTCCCCGCTTATTATGTATTATGGTGTGGGGTGCCATTTCAGCCTCAGGAACAGGTGACTTAGTGAAAACTGATGGTATCATGGATAAGAAAGTATACCACAACATTCTGATGAGGCATAGAGTACCATCTGGGAGTCATCTTATTGAGCCTGGATTCATTTTCCGAGAGAACAATGACCCTAAACATTCTTCTAACTATTGCCGGAACTACCTGTGACAGAAGGAGTCTGCTGGAACATTGAAAATGATGGACTGGCCCCCTCAAAGTCTGGACCTCAACCCCATTGAGCAAATTTGGGGCAAGTTGGAAAATAAACTGGACAGATCTATTGTACATTCAAAAGAAAGCCTTTGGGTTGAGCTGCAGAAGGCATGAGATAACATTAGTGTGGAAGTTCTCAGGAAATATATTGACACTATCCCAGAGAGATGTGCTGCTGTAATTGCTGCAAAAGGTGGACATACCAAATATTAAACTTAAAAGCGAATAAAAACAGTAGGACTCACTTCTTCTGGTATTTGTTGTACTCAGCGCAACCATCTGCATATTTCATGAACATTATGAAATGAAATCATGTTTTGGAGGCAAAAAAAAGATCAATATTTTCAGACCTGTCAGGTGTTCTAATAATTTTGGCCACCACTGTACATACGACATGCGCGCTTCCGTTTCTTGGAGAGAAATATCTCGGAGCAGCACAGAGGATCAGAAGTTCTGAATCCAAGATGGCTGCGCCCTTTATCAACAGAAGGGAAAGTTGTAGTTTTATACTATTTAGGCACTACTTCTCATTTGTGGCTCATTAAATTGATCGCACACACTATACCGTCCAACTTATCTCTGGACGGAGTTTTATACGTAAAGCACCACACGTAATGTATTATCAACTGATATTACTAACAATGGCAATTAACCGGGCTAGAATTGGATTTCGTGATTAGTCGCATTATTTGTTGGATTTACGGATTTACATGAATGTTCAAGATGTTCAATAAACGTGTTAAGTATGTTAAGTATATATTCCCTTTTTTCTTGAGTCTGTTTGCTCATTCAAAATGAAATGCGATTAATATAGATTAAAAATGAATGATATTTAATTGTGATTAATCAAAATTAATCCATAGAAACCCTGTGATTAATCTGATTAAAATTTTTAATCGTTTGACAGCACAAATATATATATATATAGACACACACAATACAGAAACATAATGGAATGATTGATAACACTGGACTGACACATTAGAAAATACAAAATAACTGAAGTAACAAATTCTTCGCTACTATATGATAAGCAGAATTAAACATCTAATGACTAAGATGCTTTTTACCCTGAATCACATTTTGTCTAAAAGTGTAACTATAAATAAGAATGACACAAATTTCCAGTATTTTCTCACATATTGGAATGTTAAAATTTTCTTAAACCTTGGGATGTCAGCGAGATTACTATTCCTTCATATTCATTTACAGATATTGTGCAATACTTTTCTAATCTTTGTAAATCTTTCAAGTCCCCCCCATGGCTCCATGTACACTATATTGCCAAAAGTATTGGGACACCTGCCTTTACACACATAGCAACTTTAATGACATTCCATTCTTGATATATAGGCTTTAATATGGAGTTGGCCCACCCTTTGCAGCTATAACAGCTTCAACTCTTCTGGGAAGGCTGTCCACAAGGTTTAGGAGTGTGTTTATGGGAATTTCTGACCATTCTTCCAGGAGAGTATCTGTGAGGTCAGGCACTGATGTTGATGAAAAGGTCTGGCTCACAGTCTCTGCTCTAATTCATCCCAGAGGTGTTGTCTCAGGTTGATGTCCAGGCTCTGTGCAGGCCAGTCAAGTTCCTCCACACCAGACTTGTTATTCCATGTCCTTACTGGTGTGCAATCATGATGGAACAGGAAGGGGCCATTGCCAAAATGCTCCCACAAAGTTGGGAGCATGAAATTGTCCAGAATGGCTTCTAATGCTGCAGCATTAAGAGTTCCTTTCACTGGAAGTAAAGGGCCAAGCCCAACCCCTGAAAAACAACCCCACACCATAATCCCCCCCTACCAAACTTTACACTTGGCACAATTCAGTCAGGCAAGTACTGTTCTCCTGGCAACCACCAATCCCAGACTCGTCCATCGGCTTTCTAGACAGAGAAGCATGATTGGTCACTCCAGAGAAGACGTCTCCACTGCTCTAGTTCCAGTGGAGCGTGTTTTACACCACTGCATCCGACGCTTTGCATTGCACTTGATGTAAGGTGATGTAAGACTTGGATGCAGCTGCATGGCCATGGAAACCGATTCCATGAAGTTCTCTACACACTCTTCTTGAGCTAATCTGAAGGCCACACTAAGTTCGGAAGTCTGTAGGTATTGACTCTGCAGAGAGTTGGCGACTTCTGCACACTGTACGCCTCAGCATGCGTTGTCCCCGCTCTGTGATTTTACCTGGCCTACCACTTTGTGGCTGAGTTGCTGTTGTTCCAAATTGCTTCCACTTTGTTATAATACCACTAACAGTTGACTGTGGAATATTTAGTAGTGAGGAAATATCACAAATCAACTTATTGCACAGGTAGCATCCTATCACGGTACCACGCTTGAATGCACTGAGCTCCTGAGAGTGACCCATTCGATCGCAAATGTTTGTAGAAGCAGTCTGCATGCCTAGGTGCTTGATTTTATACACCTGTGGCTATGGAAGTGATTGGAACACCTGAATGATTGGGAGGGGTGTCCCAATATTTTTGGCAATATAGTGTATGTGGCGTTTGCATGTTTTCCCCATATCATCATGGGGTTCCCCCAGATACTCCGGTTTCCCCCCACAGTCCAAAGAACATACTGAGGTTTGTTGGAGCTACCAACTTGTCTCTAAGTGTGCATGTGTGAGTAAGTGGTGTGTGAATGTGCCCTCTGATGGGTTGGTAGCCCTGGGTTGTTGCCTGGCTTGCGCCCATAGGCTCCGTGATGGGCCTCCGGACCCCCAGGACCCTGAATAGGACAAGTGCTTAGAGAAAATGGGTAGTCAGTGGGACACCTACTATAGAATGACATGGCAGTGCGTTGTCTAACAATGACAAGGACAGCACTGAACTTTGACTTCTCAACAGCTGCTACAAGAAAATTGTGGTAAATTGAAACCTATGCAGGGTATCAAAGGGGAAAAATCACAAAAAAAAATCTGAACACATGGCCCTCAGGGTGTAACGGCACAGAGTGACTTAGTGATCCACCGTGCTCAAGATAAAAACCACAGCAGTGTAAAATGGGCTGATTTGTGTTTAATTCAACCTGCAACAAACCAGGCTTCTGGAAGAATGGAAAAACAGGGCAGTGTGTAGCAAGCTCCCAGTGTTTTCTTGCACTCAGAATGTCGAGATGCACCTTATTAACAGTCCAATGAGGCCAAAGGTCACTGTTTATTCTCCTTTAGCTAATAGAATTCAATGTTTTTTTCCATTAAATTTTATTTGTGTAGTGCACTTTCACACCATTACATTGTGTAGTGGGGGCCCACACACTCGTTGTGCAGCGGTGCAATGCACTCGTATGTGCGACTGTACCGTGACACAAGACCAGGACAGAGGGTTCCGAGCAACCAGGTTTATTGCGAATGAAACAGAGAATAGTCAGAAAGTGAAGCATGGTCTTAACCGGGATCCGTCCGTAAATATTACCAAGAGCCGAGACGTGTTCCGAAGCCTTAGTCGAGAGGGGGTCCGAGGGTCGAGTAGCCGGAGCGTCTGTCCGAGAACATAGACGCATGAAGAAGGGGAAACCACGACGGAAGTCACGGGGAGGGCGGACGGGAAGGAGGGCAGGCAGGAGGTGCGGGTAACTCGGGGAGGGCCAGGCGGACGGAACGTAACTGCGGGGAAAACAGAGAGTTAGAGCGCTTGGTAGTGGCATGCCAACAGCACCTCGCACCGACCTGTTGCTGGTGCGAGGCTTAAATAGGGAGTCCTATTGTGGGTAAGCCGGATCAGCTGTCATCATGGAAGGGGCGTGCCCGGGTGGGTGTGACAGCGGCGCTACCAACTGGGTTTCAAAGAGAGGTTTATGATTTGAACAATCATTACAATTTACATTAACTGCACCTTGGACCAGTAAATAGGAACGGCGGAGAGGTAGGAGTAAGTGTTAGTATGCCCAGAAGTACACAAGGTAAATGTTTTGGGGCAGTAAGTTTTAAATGAAAGAAAATCAATAAAACATACATAAGACAGACAGAAAACAACCTTTGCAATATTTCACCTTCACGATGTAAGTCACCCCTTTTCATTTATGGTGCACCGACCCTTAATTCACCTTAAACTGATGTTAAAATTTAGATCTAATTTGGTTTGAGCTAATTAATTAGTCAAATCAATTTGTTTCCTATTTATCGCAAACTAATTTAATAACCCTTTTTGGTAGTTTGGATAGATTTCAAAACTAGTGATCACTCCCTTTAAAATAATACATAAACTCAAATCATCCAACACTCAGTGGAACATAAATGAAAATAACATACAAAAATCAGTATATAGAATAGAAGCATTAGCTAAAACCAAAATCATCAGAACTGTTCCCTTATTCTTGGCCATAACGAGGAAGATGCACTGGCTGGGTTGGAATCCTCAGTCATGGTCCCTGGGGTTGGAATCCTCAGTCATGGTCCCTGGGGTTGGAATCCTCAGTCATGGTCCTTGGGGTTGGCTCATCATCAAAAAAAAGTACTCCAAGGGGAAAGGCAGCAGGCGCCATTAAGGTCCAAATTCACATTTCTCCGGAAACTCATCTCCAACATAACTGATCTACACAACGGATACACTTTATGTAATAACATATATACAGTATAAACATAAAAGAATAACTTTTCCCACATTTAACATGTACAACTCTGATAAGTCCTGTAATTATTCCCCTAGTTTTTATTTTTTAACTTAAATTGAAAAGCAACAACGTTCATATTTGAATTACACCAAAAATGTAAATTCAACATATATGACAACATTATCTTCATTCTGTTAATGACACGTAACACAAATACCTTTAACTGAAATGTCACACCTCTGTAGCGACAGTCTGCTTAACTGTGTTTTGCCATTTTGGATGGAAAACCGGAGCGAGGACAAGAAATACAAGAATATATTTCCCGTAAAACAGGGGTTTATGCAGAACATTACCTTAAAGTATTAACCTAAACACAGTTAGCCACCTATACTGCCTGTTCAGTATAAAGCATGGTGAACATTTCTTAAAACTATCCTTGCTTGGAAAGAGAACTCACCGAGTGCCTTTTAGCTTAGCGTACTGCTCGCTAACTTCGCTGTCATAATCTTCCCTCTTCATGGGTATACACTTTAGTATTCAAATGCTGTACTTTACCAGCAGGTGCTCTGGAAAAAAAAATATGACCTCTCCTTCTCTCCACTGTGCTTCTGTAAAGTGGTCACACTTGTCGTTTTACGGTTACACTTGGCGGCTTACATTATCCCCACCCAAAGCCCCCGGCAAGCAAACCAGAGGGGACAGTGGCAAAGAAAAACTCCCTAGAAGACACAAACCTTCGGAGGATCCAGATACAAAGCGGGAGCCCATCCTCCAGGGGCTGGCAGAAGAAGTCAAATGAACATTTGTATAAATCATATTCCTGATTTATACAAGCCAAATTATTAAAATAATTAATAACAATAATAAAATAAAATGATCTGGATTCAAAAGCGGAAGTCCAGAGGAGATATGGAAGTTTTTGTTTAAGCAGGGAGGTGATGGTCCTTCCTCCAATGGCAGGATGAGCAGTGGTCAGCTTCAGAGCCGTCTTCTGGAAAATAAAAGATTTAAAGAATCGTTCTTTTAGGGCAAACTTTGAGTATGCAACTCCAGCAGACTGTGATGCAAACTAAGTAATTCGACATGGTTCATCTGAGGGTGTAACATGCCTACACGACTGGTGAATATTCAGCGGAAATTGGGAAATCTGGTGTACAGCAAGAGAAATACGGAGCGATGAAGTTAAATTCGCACCTCCCTGGTCTGTGAGCTATTGCCGTCTCACTTGCTGAAGTAACACCTACTGAATCCATACCTGCTGCCACCGTCACGAGGAGTCCTCCAACTCGTCTTAATTACTGTAGCACTTACACACAAAAAAGTTCATTTTTCATAATATCTGAGGTTGTGCTGGGGACAGTATGCAGTACAGTGATTAAGTAATCATTATATTAATCAAAACATTGTCGGTCCGGATGATCTAAGAGGTTTTGTTGTCTTATACTTGAAAAAAGTTCAAAACGTGTATTGTTTAATTAAAAATATGGTACTGGTCTCCCTCCAGAGTGTATCAGACCCATTATTTACAGCGACGCGGCTCCACAACATAAACACTGTGCATGTTCTTGGGCTGTCAAAGAAAATTATGTGTAAGTGTTCTTAATGTTGGTATTAAAGTGTGTTAAATTAGCCATTGAAAAACCTCTGCTAAAGTCACCCCAGTATTTGCAATATGACCATCCAAGATACCATTGTACTTGCAGATTCGACTAGCATACCATGTTTGATTAATCAATACCTCTTCAAAATGGTCTAAGTTAATTAAGTGAGCCTTGGGTGAAATTTAAAGAATACATGGAATGACTAGAGAGGTTTCGGAACTGAAGCAGTATCCTTCTAGCCATCTAACAAGGTATCAGAAACTTTTTGGAGAATTGATCGATCAATCGATCTATCTATCTATCTATCTATCTGTCTATCTATCTATCTATCTATCTACAGCGCCCTCCACAATTATTGGCCCCCCTGGATGTAATACTTTGTACAACCTCCCTTTGCCAGTATAACAGCACTGATTCTTCTCCTAT
>JAODKC010000038.1:25486402-25503769 GCA_026777985.1 Mormyrops attenuatus
CCCCCCCCCCCCCCCACCCCCCCCCCCCCCCCCCCCACCACCCCCCCCCCCCCCCCCCCCCCCCCCCCCCCCCGCGCCGGGCGCCGCGGCCCATAGGGATAGGGAGCTGGACTTTAGAGGTTGTGTGCTGAAATTCGAAGAGAGTCGAAAACGCACTTATAACGCAGTTTCATTTAATAAGCCCCTTATGAAAAAAGGAGACCCACTGTTCTGCTAAACAAAGAGTTAACTTGGGTAAATAGCAGCAAACACTAACAGAATGCAAAGCACATCAATATGAAAGGGTATTATCTGCTTCTCATAGCCTCCCAAAGCACTGATCAGGCAATTAGAGCTATTCCATGGAGGTTTTCTATAGGACAGTCAGTCACATGCTGCTCTTCCACCCCCCAATTCCACACGGACCGAAGAGAGCAGATGGATACCGGAATAATGCAGATTCTTCTCATTTATGCGTGAAGAACTAGAGCACAAAGTAGAGTTTGACAGTAAGCAACGCACCTACGACAAGATGTGCCTTGACTTGTTAGCCTTTTTGAAGCATGCAACAGGATTGAGTGCGAGCTACCAGGGCATTTTCTTAGATTAAATTAAAAATAAGTAAATAAATAAATTACAGGATCTACAATGCAGAGACAAAATTGAAGGAATCATGATTTAAGCATGGATCTTTCTTAAATCTCACTTGTACTTATTGTTGGTAGTATCAGGAAGATGCTGCTCCCATTGCGTGTCAAAGAATGGTACCCTTCAGTGCTTCAAGTAGCAAGCTCTTACTTCTGACAAGGACAATGTACGACTTCATCAGAGAAGAGATACCAGATGTAGCACATGCCTTCAGAGATGGGGACACTGAGAGCCCTGTGAGTGGCTGACATCCATCTGAGCTTCTGAAGCAGGTCAGCATGGACTGAACTCTGTATCTCAGTTACTGTCCAGGCTCTGCACTGAGTCTTTCTATCAAGGCTGCTGAAACTTGGGCTGAAGAAGACAGGGCTATGATTCCCAAAATTAGTTATATCTCTCTTATTGGCCCAGTGGGTGTTGAGTGGAGTAAGTTGAGGTCACGCTACAGGACACGGGACCAACTCGGAGGCAGTAGAGAAAAAGCTGGTGGTAAACAGATGATGAGCAGGAGGTGGCCTGGAGGAGAACCCAGAAGGTGGCCTGGATGAGAACCCAGGAGGTGGCCTGGAGGAGAACCCAGGAGGTGGCCTGGAGGAGAACCCAGGAGTTGGCCTGGAGGAGAACCCAGGAGTTGGCCTGGACGAGAACCCAGAAGGTGGCCTGGACGAGAACCCAGGGGGTGGCCTGGAGGAGAACCCAGGAGGTGGCCTGGACGAGAACCCAGGAGGTGGCCTGGACAAGAACCCAGGAAGTGGCCTGGACGAGCCAGCAAACCTCAGCTGCTGCAATCAAACATACTCAGCTGATGCCAAGATACACACCTTTCCATATATCTGTCATTGGGCCTAGAAGTACATAACCAGGAATACTTTGTGTCGTATGTGAGGAAAATGAATATGCCTGCAAATCTAAAGTCTTCTTTCATACACAGACAAAGCAAATGCTAAAAAGGTTAGAGGAGGCATTCACAAAAAGTGCATACAATAGGTTCTCTGCTATTTTATAGTGGATTTGACCTGTCTCAGTCATTAGAGCATCTCTGACTGGCAGAAGAGTTGGTAGGTTTTACCAGTGCTACCCCCTGCTACTTAATGAGTGGTCCATTTAGAAAATCAGCATCACCAGCTAAAAGTGCTCTCTACATTCTAAAAAGCACAAGATTGTCAGAATCACAAAGGAGTGGCAGTAGACCAAAAAAAACAATAAAGACCAAGCAAAGATTATACAATGTGATTTCATATGATAGTCTTTTATGGAATTTGGTCCAGCCTACATATCCTCTTCTTCCCTACATCCGAGCCATAAAAGTAGAGAAGATTCAAAGCATGAACTCAAAAAAAGTCAGAGGTGGATAGTCCAGGGCCAGAAAGTAAAAGTCCAGACCAAGATTTTGTTTCAACCAAGCAGTTGAGTACTCTGTGACTGTGACTCTTTATACTTAACTGGTTGGTTGAAACGAAATCTTGGTCTGGAATTTTACTTTTTGGACCTGAACTATCTGCCTATGAACAAAGTGAAAGGTCACCATGCGAGTGCAAGCTCAATCTAAATTCACTTGTGGAGAAGCAGGGAGCCGTCTTACCTTCTTTTCACAGATACCATTGTGACGCCTCGACACCAAAGAGATGGAATAAAGGGAGACTTCACAGCGAGCAGTGAGTGTCAGAGTGACACATAGGTGTGCATTGGCAGCTCTGGGGATCAACATCAAGTTTAGTAACCAGCAAGATGAGACATGAGAGTTCAAGAGTGTTACTGTAAGTCTGTACTTCTATACTTTGGGGAGGTGATTCAAAGTAGAGATGTATGTGCATATATCAGTGGAGCACTTTGTAAACTAAATGGCAGCTGTAGAGGGAGAATAAAATGTGTTAATTATTTTATGTAATTGCATTTATGCATAAACAATTCATCAATTTGTACGTCCATGTTTTTTTTCTCCAGACCCCTTCATGGTCAGTTATTATACCTGTTCATTTCCGATTAAATAAAATTGTGTATGCAAATATAAATATATATAATTATATATTTTAATAACAAAACTCAAAAAATTATTTGTTCATCGTCAGGATTGTCCATAAAATCTATTTCACCACTACAATTAGTTTCCAAAGGACATTTTGGCCTCTGATAAATCAAAAAGCCTTCAAAACCACCATCATTTGAAAAAAGTTTCCACCGTATTTTAAAATACCGAGACGATCCTGGTTTTAATTGTTCTACAGGACAGCCGTAGCTGCTCTTCAAAGCGGAAACACGGTGCCGAAGTCACAGAGTCACCGAGTCACCGAGCCTTGGTTCATGAAACCGTCCTCGCATTTTCAGACAGCCTTTGATATTTTTATTTCTTCTCACCGTGGCAGGGATGCGCTTATACTGGGAAGCCTCATAAATCCACATCCTGGGAGCGTGAACTCGCACATAGATCATCCCGTTAAATCAATGCGCCTGAACCGGGGCTGCTTTCTCAGGAGCGCCCGTGAGCTTTCGCTTTTTGTAACGCAGTCGATGAGCTTCGATCAGGGCAGAGGGAGAAGAAAAAACTGTCATGCGTTGTGTCTCTTTCATCAGACGTGTGTGGTTAGGCTCCATAAAACCCTCACTGCAGCACAATTTCTGAATGCTAAAAATATCTTTTGTACTAAATTGCACATTTTTACTTCCCGTTTGGAGTTTATGTTTACAGTTTATTTATATATGTGTATATTATGTGCCTTTTTTGTGGAACCGCGTCATCTCGTTTCACTGTTTATGTGTATACTGCTGAGATGGCAATAAAGTTTGCTTTGACTTTGAAATTTATGGTTACTATATGTTTCAAGTAATGCGTCTCCATGGCAACATGGATAGACGAGACAGTCCACTGTCACAAAGACATTGACACTCAGAGATGCCAAGGAGCCTGCAGATCACAGATGCTTTTGTTCATAATCCCATATGAGTGTGAGAGGACAGGGTCAGCCAGTCCCTCGAGGAATTGAGGTTCAGGGCCTTTCTCAAGGGGACAATTGTAATATGATTACTTTGCTGGAAGTTGAACCTGCAACCTTCTGGACGTGGGCACAGGGATGTTGCAAGCAATGACATCTAGATTAACTAAGGTAGTGTAAAGCATAGGAGGAGAAGATTATGGACCTCGAGACCTTGAAGGCAACGCACAGAAAATTTCAAATGAATGTATCATCTGGGTGCAAGAGTGAAAGGATCCCAACACAGCAATCATAAACTTGATCCCGGTTAGTAAGGGAAAACATGAGTGAAGGTGAAACAGCAGGCTTGATTTTCACAAGCTGAGTAAAAACCTGCATCAATTTTGATCAGTCAAGTCAACCAAATTTTGGCTTGCACAGGATAACATCAGGACATTGAGATGATCAGTCCAGAACTCAAAGCCTGATAAGGTATATGCGATAAACTGGAGGTTAGAATTGGGCTTGAATACAAGACAGCATAGAAGCCTTACATTCCCAGGGATTAGGTTTCATATCCCAACTCTAATCCCAAGTTTGCATGTGGAGTTTGTATGTTATCCCTGTGTCATATTGGTTTCTTCCAGATTCTACAGTTTCTCTCTGTAGTACAAAGGCTGACATGTAGCTAGTCTCTAACTGATGTCTGTAGTTTGCTTGTAGAGCACTGTTTCTCGACCGGTGCTCGGGAACCTGCAGACAGTCCATGTTTTTGCTCCCTGCCAAACAGTTTATGCTCCATCCCAGCTCCCTACTGGTGTAGAAGAGTGGAAGTTGGGAGGAAACAAAAACGTGGACTCAAAACTAGTTTGGGAAACACTGCTCTATAGGCAGAGTAGAGACAACAATTGGGCACTACTTACATGTATATCTTTGGACTGCAGAGAGAACCTGGAAGAGCAGAAACCTGGACCGCCTGGAGATCCCGAGCACCGGGTTGAGAAACGGAGCTATAGAGTGTGTGCCTTGTGATGGGCTGTGGAGGGTGTATCCCAGCATTGGGCTGCCTGGGATGGGCTCCAGGACCACAGAGGCCGTCAGGAGAGGGATAGGTGGCTTCTGTCGAGGAGGCAGTGTGTGGCTCTGTGGGTCGTGACTCTGTGGCTATGATCAGGTCAGTGGTTTAAATCCCATGGCTAGCATAGTGATTTCGCCATTGGGGCCTTGAGCAAGGCCCTTAACCCCCCTCCCCAGTTTCTCCAGGGACTGGCTGACCCTGGGTTCTCAAAAAAACAAAGTTTGTCACTTTGCATAAAAGTGCCTGCTAATAAGTAAAATATAAAGGGGAATAGGGATGGATTTGGAAATGAGACACAGGCAAGCATCAAATTCATACTGTAAATTCATATCACAGTCTCAGCATTATCCCCTCTAGACTCATGACCTCAATGCTCATCCCTGAACTGGGGGAGGAGACAGAGATAGCACGATAGGGATTTTCTCCACAAGGAGATGAGGGAGTGCGATGTAACACTTTCTGCCATAAATCAGGGAAATCGGCCTACCAGTGGTAAAGCGCTCGTTACGGTCAAAGGGGGGCCTTCATGCTGTTAACTTCAGTCCAAAGCTTCAGCTCTCTTGGGGTTTTGGGCAGGATAGTGTCTACTAGCCTTGCCATGATTAGCCTGTGCATAACCAGCCACAGAGTTGGGGAGGTGCGTGGCTCTGGGGCTTACGACCCTGTGATTGGAAGGTCACTGGTTCAAATCCTGTGCTGGCAGAGTTATTCAGGCATTCGGCTCTTGAGCAAAACCCTTAACCCCCAGCTGCTTCAGGCAGGCTGCCTGATCCTGCTCTCTCAAATGTGTGAGGCTTTGTACAAACGCATCTGTTAAATAAATGTAAATTCCCTTTGCTGTGGTCCAAGGAGGAGTTAAAGAGCCAGCAGCAATAGGAAGCAGAGGCTCATAAATCAATAAATACTCCCCTATTTATACTGGATTAGCTTTTATTTCTTGGAAAAGAAAAAAAAATAATCTCATTTTGAAATCACTTGAGAATAATCTAGTGATAATTGCAACTCCTTTAGTAGGCTGCATAAACATATTAAAATGTGACCCTCTTATTAATAAGGGCCTCTTACAAAGAAAGCCGTTTTACATAAGTCAGCTTTGTGTGGCTTATTAAGTTTTTTTTTAAAAAAAAAACATGCCAATGAATTGGACTTTTAATCCTGAAGCAACAAAGATGTTAAATTAATGGAAGGCTTTGTACTGTATACAAAAGGCAGAAATGAGCAAAGGCATGGGCACGTTTAGGGGCTTTGTGATTTCTGTCTGTCTACATGAAGACAGTATTTATTTCCAGAGAATATATCTGAACTAAGAGGGAGGAATATTCCATTCAAAAAACCAAAAGAGAATCGATCTTTTATTTTGAGAAAGAGATATCTATCATTAGCAGTTTCTACAGTAGATGTACAGCATTTTGGAAGATAAAAATTAGATGGATGCAAGGCAAACGTGATCAAAAAGTGCTTCAAAGAATTGAAAATAACTAGGCAGCATAATATACAAGCCAAGATTATTCTCTGAAAGACCCCAGAGAGAACAAGTCCTCGCTTAAAAGACTTGAGGGGAACTGTGGGCCGAAAAGCAGAGAGGACACCGGGCACAAATCAAATTAATATCAGCCATGTGCAGAGGTTGGAGGTTGCAACAAATCCATTTAGCCTCAATATATTTAACTTAATATTACAAGTAGACACTAACAGCCATTAATATCACACGTTCTAGGAATCCGTACCTGACAGACTAGGGCTTTGTACCTCTATAATTTCATTGCTACCACAGTCTTTCAAGGGACCTCGGCTTATTAGATTTCTTTGTCACATTAATTAAAAATATATATAGAAACTGTGTATTATGCATTTTTAGATTTGTCACAGATATATAAAACACATTTCCACGTGCCTTCATTGGATGATACGGGCCACTTCGTCACTATCTTGTTTCCTGGAGCATGACATCAGACATGAAGTCTTAATAGGTCTTACTGTTGATTTTAAAACATATGACTGATTTTGTTGATTAAATCTAATTGGCCAGAGCAGTTTAGATTAAATGCCTATTCGCACATGTGCAACAGTAGGGACAGTATTGGGATGGAGAACCATAGAGATTACAGCTCCAAGTCCTGCCCAGGTTCAATTAGGTTGCTAGGACAAAACATCAATCTGTGTCTGACTTTTCTGCAAGTCATCGGTGGAATGTAAATATGATCTCTAATCTTCAGAAATGTATGATGGGTCAAACCAGGCTGGGTGATAGAATTGTGTACCACAGTAAATAATGGATTTGTGTCCTGTGTCTGGGCTGGGAGAGAAATGGTACTGCTCTCGGACCTTTGAGAAGATTCCTGAACCTCCGCTGCTCCAGGGAGGCCAGCTGGCCTAACTCTCTGACCCTGCTAAACACATATAATAGAAAGTCAAGTAATCCCTTAAGGCTGAGGTGAATTTCCTCAGGAGAATCCTGATAGAATGCCGTTTTAAAAGGGAAAATGACTTATGTGTAAATAGCCTAAATCTGGGGTGGGCAATCTTATCCACGAAGGGCCGATGTGTATGCAGGTTTTTGGGATAACCTTTAGGTCAGCTGTTCAAACCCAGGTCTGTGAGGACTCTTCAGCCAATCACTCCTCTAATTAGTCATCCAATTAGGGAGCTGCATTGAAAACCTGCATACACACCGGCCCTTTAAGGATAAGATTGCCCATCCCTGGCCTAAATGTAAATGGCCAACGATATGCCTGTAAGTCGTGACGCATAATTTAGTAAACTTCAGTTAAGTTTTTATTAGTTCACAGTTTACGATATGCGCTTGAGACAGAAATAAACCTTTGAGTCTGGGGATTGGGGGCAGGGAGCAACATGGTAGGAGCGAGATAAAGGATCAGACGGACATGACATTTCAGCATTTATGGGACATGTCAACAGCAGTGCCAAGGAGTGCAACAGGTTATAGTATAGTCAGTCTAAGGGACAAATTAACTGTATGTGGGTTACATTGGCTGGCCTACACATCAGGAAAAAGCCACTTTATTCATCTCCTATGGTTACTTGTCCCCACAGGACAATTTGGCTTGTTCTCTCTGATTAGTGGTTTGATGTATTTTGAGGGAGGGAGCTGTTGTCAGTGTTCGGTGTGACATATGACTTAAATGAAAGAACACCACAATGGCTACTAGACATACAGGGGTCTCGTATTTTATTAGTTTAGATGACAACCTGCTGCCTTAGAGGGAAAATTCTGCTGTGTTGGGAATTATTTCATATCAAAGTCCAGTAAATGCCTTATTTGTAGTGTTGCCAGGGAGGCCAGTGGTTTTGACAGCATGTCAACTAAACCAGCGTTTCTCAGCTCGGTCCATGGGAGACCCCCAAACGATCCATGCTTCTGCTCCTTGCTCTCCACATTTTTGGAGTTTCCAGATAATACAGTTTCTCTCTGTAGTCCAAAGACATACATGAAGTTAGTCTCTAATTGGTGTGTCTAGTTTGCCTACAGAGCAGTGTTCCTAAAATCGGTCCTTGGGGACCCCCAGAACACCCAACTGGGAGCTAGGAGGAACCAAAAGTGTGGACCATCTGGGGGATCTGGAGGACGAGGTTAAGAAGCACTGAACTAGATCCTGAATTAGTAACCAGTAGAAAGATCAGCTCACAATTTCTCCATGACAGAAACAAACAGAAGACATACAGATATAGATAGTGAGACAGAAAACATATGATTTTGCTGGTTTATCAGATTCAGAGTCTCATTAACTAATCTATAGCATTGTAGTTCTGAATGATTCTCACCTGAAGGTAGAGTAGGCTGATGAGTAACTTCAGTAAAGTTTCACTCTATGCCAAGCAGCCAGTCCCACCCTGTATTTAACATCTTATGCAGGCAGCTTGAATTTTTGAAGCAGGTTGTACAGCAGATATAAAGGTGACGAGGTTTACAATATTAAGATCTCAGTGGCACTGTATGGTTTTATTAATATAGCACGGAAATGGTACAAAACCGCGCAGAATCATTTGTTTATAAAACAACTAAATAATGTAATAGAAAGAGCTGAGTTACCCACTAAAGCTTGAAAACATACCAGTACTATAAAGAGTTTCAGATTAACTGCTCCCGTTTGCATTGAACTAAATTTTAGAGATACTTGTCTACTTACAAAGACACCATTCCTGTTTCCCACACCAAGCAAACTTCTACAAACAGCTTCATATAATGGGACACCAACATCAATACCCAAGTCCAATCTTTTAATAATCAGATCCTTTCCCATTTTAATTGAAGTGCTTCTTATATGAAATCTGCCAAACATCAACAAGAGCAACATTTTCGGGAAACAGTTAATAACTAACCATGTTCTGAGGTTACTAATATAGACACCATGTGGACAGAAATAGCACTAGGGCTTGATTTTTTAATACTCGTTGTTGAGTCATTGACAGTCTTACGTAATGCCATTTCTTTTCAATCTATCTAAATCCCCCCTCCCTTTTTATTCTGCAGATACCTCAATGTAGATGCGCGGTCCATGTGCGGTAACAACGTGCCTCACAATGGCTCAGTCCTCACCGGCTTCCCAAACCTAAGCGAACTTTACACATACAAAAATGCAGATTTCAGAGCTGTCCGTGGTACTGAAACGCATTGACTCGTCGTAATCGGCAGATGGCGCCATCATGCGTGTTTAACACACACCCCATCGTCTTATTAAACCTCATATGCACCTTAAAAATGTGCAGCATTCCCAGAAAGAATCCTCCAACACTAAAAAGCCATGTAATTTATTAACAAGTTCTGCAACAGCAGGCGGCGTCAGCAAAATACACACACTTCGGCAGCATCACTGTGAATAAGTGAGACGTTTCCCTCATAATGCATGTCACTGAAATCTATGCGCCGGTTTTGCTTGCACTGGTGTCATGCTGGTTTGCAGTTCACTCACCATATTGACTTCAGAGACCATGTCGATGCTAGCGATGTCTATGCTCATACCAACGTCCACGGGAGCGCCTTAAAGAGACGCAAAATGCAAGTCAAGTATTAATTGATCACACATGACGGAGGAGTCACAGAGTCTAAGCAACTGGGAAATCGCCCCCCCCCCCCCCTTCCTGCACGCAATCTGCTCCCGTAACATTAATGGACAGACCCGGTAAGACAAATAGACAAGCATTTAAAAGAATGACAGTACCTCCAAAATCAGGCCTTAAGCGAATGTCATATCCTTTGAGCAGTTTGTCCACCGTCGCTTTCACGTATGACATGTTACTGGGCTCGTTTGCGCTAAGAAGGGAAATATATATATATATGGAATTAATTTTAGGAAGAGCAAAGCAAACTGCAGCCCGTGAGAAAAAAAGACAGAGATGAGAGATGCGAGATCACAGATCCCCAAAAGATCTTACCTTTGCGCACAGGAGACCATTCCGACTGTAAGAAGAAGAGATAAAATCCCAAGGCGTCCTAGGTCCTGAACCGTCCACATCCCTAACTTTGATTAAAAGAAATGACTTTGACAGAAGAACCAGGGAATGCAACTTAGTCCCGTTGAGCGCAATTATTCCGACAAGAGCAACGCATGCGCGCAGCTCCGCCAGCATCAAAACGCCGTTTGCCCCAAAACTGATTTCTCCCCTTCCAGCCAGAGAAGAAAAAGGAGGGGGAAATAACACTTCTACATAGGTCTTTTTTTTAATTATTTTTGAGCGTCGGTGTTGCTGTTTGCACTGGGATCGGCGGGGATGCAGCTATTCAACCGGATCAATATGCCGGTCAGATCTTCCAGCCTTTGGGTAAATTTGACGACGCAGCGGTGTCCGGATCGGCTTTGAATCGAGCAGGTTCCCGTTTAAGGTCTTAAGCAGGAGTGGCGTCTATCGTCGCTCCCCGTCCACCTTTAATCAGCGGTACAGGACATCCTGAAACACAAGCACGTTTCCCCGGCTGCGCATTTTCTCCCCCCACCCTGGTTTACCTGGAAGCCCTCTTATCTTCATTACATGCACGCCACGGGTTAGCGATCAAGTTAATTATTTGTTAGAGCTGGAAACAGGGAGAAAATAAAAACGCTTTTGAATTCAACGGGAAGAATGACAGCAGTTTAACAAGACGAAAAGACCAGCGCGGTTTGCATGAGCTGATATAGAGCGGTCCGGGAGAAAAACCGTCTGAAATGAGTTTGCTGTCAGTCTGAAGACGGCTGCTTTCTAAGCCCTGTCTTGCTTACGCGCTGAAATGCATGTTTTACTCCCCACATTAAGTGTAATTGATTATTTTGGCAACATAAACAGTAAGAAAACGAACGTCGCTTTTTATTTCTTTAGTTGGCGCAAATGGCAATTAAATGGTCAGTTGCTGGCGTGAGAAAATATGTCCACTATGGGTGTCCTGGAAGTACTATTTCCATTTCTCGATTCGATGGCTTAATGACTGGTCAGAGCATTTCTGTACTCATACACATGGTATAATTGTGAAACATCGCAATCAGTGTGTATGTATATATATATAATTTAAATATATTTAATAAAAGTAAATAATTATAATATTATTTATAAATAAATATCCACTTTAGTGTAAAATAATTATAAATGCATACACCGAGATTTCCTCTGAAGCCTATTTCTGCATCTCAATTTCCATTCATCCATTTTCCATATCTGCTTGTCTTATGCGGGGTAGCAGGTCTGGAGCGTATACGAGCACAAAACAGATAATAATCCAGGACGGGGCACCGACTCATCACAGTGCTTTGTATTTATTTGCTGTTTTTGCTTGAAGACTAATTGAGTCCCTTTCAGGGCTGTATGTTTATGCATTACAAAATTGCTTAAGGCAAAAGTAAAAAAAAAAAACTCTCACAGGACATATAACAGCGAAGAAATATCTGAATATAAGAACTGTGACACTGTAGTCAGTCAGGCAATCTAGATAAGCTTCTGACCAAGCAATAAATCCAATGCATTACACATACCCTATGCTGTGTTATATATAACTAAGTCATTAGGTGTTACATTATACACACAAACACATAGATAAACAAAGGTAATGATTTGTTACTTCTGGCTAAGCCTGGTGCAAATGGATGTTAAAAACAGCCCAACAACCGAACCTTGTCTTGTTGCTTATTCACCAGACAGATGTTTTCCTAATCCTCTCCGCACGGGGGCACGCAAACATGCAGGATGCAAGCACACAAGACACAAAATACACTTTGCTGGCGGGTTTCCCGGAAGGTCTTCCATAAACTTGAGAACACTGGGAGACTGAGTGATTTTAAAAGCTCCAGATCTATTTTCTTGACTATCATGTCCTGACTGGGTCGGGAAACATGCAGTAGAGCGATGTGTAGTGATTGGGATGGCCGTGATTTATACTGTAAGCCTCTATGTTCTCTGCCATTAGTGGGTGCGGGGATGTGCAGGTGAATCGGAAAGCAGCTTCTCTCCTGCAGCCTTGGCAGAGACAAACCACTCTTCCTCCCTTCCAATTTGAAAACTGGGTTAATAGTGTTATCACTCAGTCATTTAGATCACAGCTGAAAAATCACAGGCCACAGAGGCCTTATAACTGAAGGATTAATAATGCATATTAACCAGCAGCAGATTTACCCCTGAAACAACAGTGAATAACCATTCTATTTAATTGTTTCTCTAAAGCAATAAATTGCTCATTTTGTTCCAGACAATCACTTTATGAGGATTAATTGGGCTATTGCTAAATAGTGACACTACAGATAATTATAAGAAATAAATCTCTTAAGAAAAGTATTATAAGTACAGTACAAAGTAGTACAAATTAGCATTCAACAAAGAATTAGAATATAAAATTATATAATGGTCACTTCACCATTATATAAAATGGAACATTAAGGTCTCTGTTATGTAATTTAAGCCAATTAATCAGCAATATAGATCATCAATGAGATTTATTTTTAAAAATAAAATAATGTTCTAGCCAGTTCGCTTATCCATAGTCAGTCAGATTCAGTTTACAATGTATATATATTTAATAAATAAGCTACCATAAAACAAGAATACTTATAACAGCAATGACCTTAGTAAACCTTTTAAAGTTTGATTGCATTGTTGGCCACTTGACTGCCGTTTGTCCTACAATAAGATAAATGATGGGGAAAATGGCAATAATGTAGAGACAAATATTTTATTAATTGCCATCAAACATCTGCTTTAGTAATTATGCAGGACAAAGCAATCTATTGTTCATTCAGAAAGTAAACTTGGACCCTTAACCTAACTCCAGCAATATGAATTTTTATATGCACAATGTTTGATTTCTCATTAATTTTAAACCATCCATGGAATTGTTGATTACCAAACCAAGAGAAAGTTAATATTGTAAGCTCATAGCCTGTAATAGTTTTATAGCTTCAATTAATGACCAATTTACTACTGCTACAGTGCATAAATTGATTGCAAATCCGCATCCTTCGAGCAATACCTGGCGTCCACTGAAGATTCCGGATTTCCACACTCCCCACTCTGAGCCAAAGACGAGTTTTACAAATTGATTTTAAAGGTAGGGTAGACAAAGACTGTTCTATCCGTGCCACTTTTAATTGTCTATAAAAATCCAAATGTTCTTCAATTTTTGCCTTAAAATCAGCACTTGGGCCTAGAGTACTACACAACAGAACATCCTAGACAGAATTCCACCTTGGCACAGAACACATGTGGATTATGGGCAATTTAAAGATTTTCATTCTAAAGTGGGGGGTGGGGGGGGACCTGATCCATGGAGGGCCGGTGTGGGTGCAGGTTTTTGGAATGACTTTTCAATCAGCCAATAACAGTGGGTCCCCAGGACTATAGTTGAGAATCACTCTTTTATTTTTGGCTGATTGAGAGAGGTAAGGAGCAGACACTGATTACATCGGGTTGCCGCACCAACCACATGACAAACCACCTCAGGAATGAGAACCTGAGCACAGCTGTGCAGTGGGTGATACATAGGCACCACACTAGTCCAATGGAACAGTGTGAGTTTTTCCTGTGGCTGCACTGTCAATCCTGCCACCAAGCCCCAAATTTCCCTGTAAGTTAGTAGACCTGCTTACAGGGCTAGATGTAGATTGTCATACCCAGGACAGAGCAATAGCAGGTTAGGGGCCTTACTCAAGGGCCCAAAAGAGTAGGATCAATCGTGACATACATAGGATTCTAACCAGCAACCATCCTATTGCTAGGGAGATATCCCTAACCTAAGAGCCACCAATCCATCCCAGGTCATCCCAAAAATCTGCACCCACACCACACCACCCACCCACACAGCTGGGCGTCGGCAGCCGGGACTAGCAGGTCAGGCAGGACAGGCGAAACAGGCAGGTCAGGCAGGACAGGGGACACTGCAGGGACCGCCGGCATAGGTACCGCTAGAGCCGAGGTGTCGGCTGTCGAGACTGGCACCACATTGAGCTGGGGTCAATTTGAGGGGGTCCGCTCCATCCTTAACTGGAGCAGCCACTTCAGGTTCCCCGCAATGTGGTCCAGCTTACGTGACGATGACTTTGGGGTGAATGCAGCGAACTCCTTTTGAACCTGGATGCACAGCTGGGCAGCTTTGGGGGAGTCCTGCGCCGCCAAGTCCTCCAGCACCCTCCAGAAAGGCCCCATGAGGGTGAAGAAGGTCCCAACCAGGGACCCTTTTGGATCTAGGTCCGTAACATCCGGAACCGGCAAGTTCTGAACAGGCAGAGCGGGCACAGGCAGAACGGGGACAGGCAGATCAAAAGCAGTGGAATCATGCACCGCGGCGGGTGGGGGGGGGGCGATGCCTCACCTGATGGGGCAGGGACCGCAAGAACTGGAGCGGGAGTTTGGGCTCCAGCAGTTGCCCCTGTAAGGTCCTAGGTGTGGGCGGAGGAACCTTGGGCGAAGCAGCGGGCGAAGTCAAAAATTGTCTCTGGTGGAATCTTTCTTTTCACTGTTGAGGGATGGGGCTGCTTTTGACAGCCAAGACAGAGGTGCTCAGATTTTGACAGGAATCTGCTTTCTGTGGAGCTGACCAAAGGTGACGGCCACCTGTATTTTGATGGGAACAATGGTTGCTTCATGACAGTATCTAAATATTGCTGCTCCTAACACTTTTTCTTGCATCTCTTCGTTGCATCTCTCCGTCTCTTGCATTTATACTGACCTATTTGAATTCTGTACTGTAGTGTATTAGTATTGTTTTTAATTTTTTAAAATAACCTCACACCTTTATAAACTTGTTTTTGAAAAGTGCTATATAAATATTTTTTATTATTATTTATTATTATTTATTAGTCTGGCACTCGCAAACATGAGCATGTCACCCCGGTTCTAATTTCTCTTCACTGGCTGCCTGTGCATTGTGGGATCCATTTTAAATTGCTTTTATTTTTCTTATTTAAGTGTTTGTCTGGTGTTGTCCCTATGTACCTCTCTGAGCTCCTTCATCCATATATACCTCCTCGGTCTCTCAGGTCGGCTGACCAGCTCCTTCTGAGCTTGCCCAGGACTAGTCGGAAGCTCAGAGGGGATCGGGCCTTTGCGGTGGTGGCACCTAAATTGTGGAATGAGCTGCCTTTTCATGTCAGACAAGCATCCTCTATGTCTGTTTTTAAATCACTTCTTAAAACATTTGTTCACTTTGGCTTTTGGAACAGCATGATCTGTTGACATTTTTGTTCTATTTTTATTTTATTCTATCAACCTTAATTTTAATGTATTTTATATGTGGTTTTTAGCCTATTTTTGACTCTACTCTTATTCTGACACACTTGTAGCACTTTGGTCAACTGCGTTGTGTGTAAAGTGCGTTATAAATAAAGTTGCCATTTATTTATCACTTGCTATTTTTTAAGGTCATTAAAAGCACATGCATAAAAAGCAGTAATATACATACAGTAAATAATGAATCGTCTTTATTTTATTTTAACTCAGAGCATTATGCATGCAATACAGATTAATGTATCACTTAATTATCAGATACTTTACTCCGACATGAATATGCAAGTTGGAAAGTCAAAAACCAGAAAGACTTCACTTATGGCCAAGGATGAAGTACAGAATTTAATTTTGTTTGCTACTTGGGCAAAAACTATATAAGTCCAGGAAAACGATATTCATGTCTAATTTGTAGTTGTTTACCAACGGTCAGTGAATTGTCTTCAGATGGAAAACTGCCTTCCAAGTAAAAGCCAAATAATTTCCCCCCTCTCCAAAAGTGCTGACAGGCTTGGTTAACAAAATACATGAACAGATTATAAACGTATGACTTTTGTTCTTGCTAAAGCAAGACCAAAAAGCAGGACAGAGTATGAGGTACAGAGCTTTCTTCTATCAGTAAAATGGACACTGTGGCATCATCCCATGTTGGTGTGTGTGGTTCTCACGTTTTTGCAACACAGAGCACTGATGTTATGTTCCTTATCCCACAGACTCACAGGCTCTTTGCGTGTTCGCATGATGACCTGGAGCTTAACGCAGGTGAACTGATGACTAAATTACCTGAGGCACGTGCATCTCTGCGTGCTGTTTCGGGTGTACGATGCATCCCAAACGATCCTTTGATCCTACATGTAGAGTACTATCCTATTCTTTTAATGCGGGCTCTGAATCACCACAAAATTGAATAAGAGGCTATTGAAAATGGATACAAAGATAGAATGACTGCATCATTAGAGTAGTATACTCTTTCTCCTTTCTGCACTCTATTGATCCTCAAGGAGACAGATTTTATCGAAAACAGGCTCAGCAATACAGATTGCAGGCTGCCATGACAACCATTTTCAAAGTCTATCACGAATCTGCTTTCCATTTTGTATTTCTCTGCTGTGGTTGTGGGTGATTAAAAGCTGAAGTCAGCCCTGTGCTGTTGGAGTCAGGTTAATTTTACGAGCTGTATACCTTTGACTTTATTATCATTTTATAAAACTGGTAAAATATTTCTGATGAGTCAGTACACTGTATGCACATAATAGGAATGAACCGTAGATATATAAACAAATAGGGTTATGTGGATCTCAGCAAAAGGAAAATTTCTAGATAGTTCCTCTGAGTAAACACTCCCATCGTTGCAGCTGACCATGGCTTCAGCAGAGCAGGGCTCAGATACAGCCTCGTATTTTTATGGATACACATTCACATTCCTGAATGGTTGTATCATTAACGAAATCCTTAAAGCTGTATTCCACCAGGAAAAAAAACTGGGCCCAGTGTGAGCAGATGTGTAAGACGCAGGTCGTCGTCTAGGGCTGCATAGGCACAGAGACAGAGGACTTTTTTTGCAAGTCGCTCGATGTTAAAAAGGAATAAAGTCCTAAATAGCAATAAAAAGTGGGAAATCCTGAGATGGGAAGAGCACGCTAAGGGTAGTCCTTAGTCAGATGAAATCTGACATTGTTGTACGTCAGCTTACCTGAATCTCATATTTAGTCATGAATATGCACATGAATATGCACATAAACACTGTGTATTTATTCATGTGGAATCACACATGCAGCCACAATGCCAGGCCGACCCCAGAGAGCTGAGCCTCTCCCTGAACAGCTCTGTCGTCATAAAAGAGCTGAGCCTATCCCTGAACAGCTCTGTCGTCATAAAAGAGCTGAGCCTATCCCTGAACAGTTCTGTCGTCATAAAAGAGCTGAGCCTATCCCTGAACAGCTGTGCCATCATAAAAGAGCTGAGCCTATCCCTGAACAGTTCTGTCGTCATAAAAGAGCTGAGCCTATCCCTGAACAGCTCTGTCGTCATAAAAGAGCTGAGCCTATCCCTGAACAG
>JAODKC010000038.1:25504026-25514499 GCA_026777985.1 Mormyrops attenuatus
GTCATAAAAGAGCTGAGCCTCTCCCTGAACAGCTCTGTCGTCATAAAAGAGCTGAGCCTATCCCTGAACAGTTCTGTTGTCATAAAAGAGCTGAGCCTATCCCTGAACAGCTCTGTCGTCATAAAAGAGCTGAGCCTCTCCCTGAACAGCTCTGTCGTCATAAAAGAGCTGAGCCTATCCCTGAACAGTTCTGTCGTCATAAATGAGCTGAGCCTATCCCTGAACAGCTGTGCCGTCATAAGAGCTCAGCCTATCCCTGAACAGCTGTGCCGTCATAAAAGAGCTGAGCCTATCCCTGAACAGCTCTGTCGTCATCTGTTATCTCTTGCTTTTGGTAACACCGCATGCTCTTGCGCTTTGCCCTTTTCTAGCAGGATCCTCATCCTCAGGGTGCGATTAGCTTTTCCGATTCCAGATTCTTACAATGTTGTATTGCAGCTCTTGCTCCAGTGCTACCTTGCACTTGTTACTGGTCGCTCGTAGAAAGCTCAGCCAAGCAGTTCTGTCGGCTGTATCCTTGTTATGTTTTATCTGCCACACCTGTACGTTTGGACAGAAATGTCTGCTAAATAAATAAATGTAAAGGTAAAGAAGTTTCCCATAACCCTTTCATCACAAAAGTATGAAATCCCAACAGAGTGACATTTCAGATATGACAGACTTAAAAAATACCACTTGGCACCACAAGATACACATGGCAATAAGTCTCGGAGCGGTAATCAGTTGCAGGGCACCAACTAGCTGTCGAGGGCACGGTCACGCCTGGCAGTTGGCTCCAAGCTGACGCACCTGAGCCTAACCTCATTAATCACCCTCAGGCCACTCAGAAAAGGGGGGAAATCCCGCTGGCCTGAGCTTTTCTGCTGGCTTTGACTTGCTGTTCAGCCTCAAAATGAGTAATATGAGACATAAATCCTCCCCCATTTTCCTGCCATCCTGGATCAATCCCAAGTCACATCCCAATATCTTACATATGACATAATTTAAAAAAAAATCTAAAACTACAAACAGCTTTTGGTTATTAATAAATCATTCCAAAATCCTGGCAGACCAGGGAAGGTCCTGCCACCCTTAATCCAAGCCAGCCCCCCGCCCCCATTCTCAGTGGCCTACAATTTTTTCAAAAGATAAATTTTAATTAAAAGCAAACCCAAATGTCTGCATGCCAAAGTTTCCTGAGCCAAGTTCTCACTGATATCCTGTTTCTCCGTTTATTTCAAGAAGAAGACAGTATGGCTGCGATTAGCAGCCCTACTTTTGGGTCTGAAGTGTCGCTAACAGTGTGCAAATATTTCCCTTACAGGCTAATTTTGCTAAGGAGGCATGAAGTTCAGTGGATGGAATGCAAAGTGGTAAATGTACTGCATTTACTCTTGAGGTGACTTGATAGCACAAGCAGGGGTTAAATTGCCTTGACACTCATTGCTCTGCCCTATGGGTCAAGCGGCAGCTGGGCCGACTTTCCTGGCCCACCTCCATTCCTTTGATATACTGTAAAAACATGAAAGGCATAAGAAAACCTGATTAATCCTGCAACAGTCAAAAAATTGTTATTCCTCTAGACACTCCATTTCTGCATTGTTTACAATATGTGGTGTGAGACGTTTGACCTTTTCCATCTGTTCTCCAGTAAAAATCAGCAAATGGACTCTGACTCAATACATTTTATTACTTGATAACTTAATATCTGGCTGTTCACTTTGTCCTGGTTCCCCTGCAAAATTAATAGACTGAGAGATGTTCAGGAAATCCCACCCTCCTGCTGCTGGCCGAGGCATGTTTATCGAAGTCATCCTATTGACAGCAAAGATGTCTAATTAGATCTCTGGTTTGCAGATCACTTAATCTGTTGATCTGCCTTTGACTCTGGGCTTAGGGATAGGGTTAGGCTTAGGCTTAGGCTTAGGCATATACAGATCCTGCAATGTATTTCCCTGGAAGAATAGCCATGCGTGTAACTTGATGTCATTTTAGGAGTGAACAGCCAGATGTGTCACATGCATGTCAAAGCACAAGCATAATTCAGTTCAGTCAGCAAAGGCTGTTGCTGGTGTAGGACCTGCTATTTTCTGACCAAAATCCAATGAAATGGAAACATGAGCAGTAGAACACGCTTTGAGATGATGTTTGGACATCTGAACAAATCCGAGCAGCAGTTACTGGTTCTGGTAATAGCACACAGTGGCTACACAACACTCCATCTTCTCAGAGGAACCTCCAAGATCCAGAAGCAAACCTTAAAGCCAGTGAAGGAGGACACCAGGGTGTGTGACTGACCCCACTCACATCTCACAGCTGTCACTAATAAATCCAATGGAATGTTCATTTATGACAGGGGACTCAACCCAGAAGACGAGAGCCAAGGCAGACAAAAAGCACCTGGCATGTTAGAATTCCTATCGGGCGCAAAACATTACATTTATTTATTTATCTAGCAACGTACTATACAGTTGACAAAGTGGGGTCAGTTTGACCCTGGGACTATCGGGGTTAAGGGCCTTGCTCATGGGCCCAACAATTAATTAAATCACCAGTTTTCTGAAGACAGACACAGAGCCCACTGAGAGTCCCAGCCCACTGAGAGTCCCAGCCCACTGAGTCACACACCACCTACCAAAATAATAGGTTTACTAAATTGCTCGGGGATGTAGGACTCGTATAGACAACCATGACATTACACTATCCAATTCTCAGAGGACCACTTGCAGACCTAAAATATGTATGATGGTCAGCTGTGTAGTGGTAATGGAACTATGTCAATGACCTTGTTCACAATGGTGTTGTTATCAGAATTGGGTTGTATGTGGCTAGGTCTCAGCGAAACTCCAGTGTCATTAGTGGTGAAGTCTCAGCATGGTGAAGTATGAGCATGGTGCAGTGTGAGCATGGGGAAGTGTGATCATGGTGCAGTATGAGCATGGTGCAGTGTGAGCATGGTGCATTAGGAGCATGGTGCAGTGTGATCATGGTGCAGTGTGAGCATGGTGCAGTGTGAGCGTGATGAAGTGTGAGCGTGGTGCAGTGTGAGCGTGGTGCAGTATGAGCATGGTGCAGTGTGAGCATGATGAAGTATGAGCATGGTGCAGTGTGGACATGGTGCAGTGTGAGCATGGGAATGCGTGTGGGGACCTGCAGACAGCTAAGGTATCAACCGCAGGAAAAGTGGGCCAGTCTGACAGATTTCTGAGGTCTGCCTGCTGAGTGAGGAGTGTTAAAGAGACTGTCCATTACACCGACATCACCAAGACCAGTCCAGCTCCCCTGCAGATGTAGAAAATTGGCAGCAAAAGTGCGGAAATAGGCCCACATCCTCTCCAGAGTGTCGTAGTTGAGGTCATGGGCTTTTAAAAGAGACCACATCTTCGATCATGTAGAGTTCAGTGACACATGTTGGTGATACGCCAATGTTACTGAGTATGTCATGCACAGGCTATAGTGTGAATAATCTGCACACAGCAGACTGGACATCAGGGAAACACCTGACGACCCTGTTAGGCTTGGGGCTCACTGCCAACAGACTCACCACTGAGCTTATAGCACTGAGAAATGCATTTGCACACAGGAAGTGTCACTGCTACTGACAGGTGTCATCTAGAGATGTTCCCACATAAATCAAGCTGAACACTGGAGACTAGCCTTCTTGGGGAGATGAGGCTCAGCTCTTCTCCCAGCTGAGATTGCGGCTCTGTGATCAGTCCCATTTGCCGGCCCACCTCCTTTCTGGAACCCAACCGCCCAGAGAGAAGCAGGTCATTTGTGTGGTCCACAATATGCCCTCCACTGCCCCATCAACTGAGCACATTGATGAAAGCAAAGTAAATGTCCAATGTGGCAGTCCTCACTGTGAGGACCAGCTCCCTGGAGAACCACAGTGTTCCACCTTTTTTCCATCTTCAGCACTTATTGGACTTATTGGTTGGGTGGTGTTTGCTACAAATCTCAGCCAGCACACGTTCCTCCTTTCTCTTATGACTCGGGTAGAACTTGACAGTAACGTTTTAGAACAAATAGTTCCCAGAAATTCAAGAATTATGAAAAATACATATGGAAAACAAACCAAACCTTTCATTATCCCAACAATGCTTAAAAAAAACAGGGAAAACCTACACTGGCTGTTGAGACAGAGAGACGGACTCCTGTTGCTGAGCAAGTCGGATTCTTGGCTAGAGCTCCTGAGTCAGACAGATTTCAGTTGTCGCTGGTCATCCAATCACTATCCCGCTCAGAGTATCTCCAAAAAGGGACAACACAGGCTGAGAAAGGTATTTCTACTCCTGTATGTTAAGCAGAGACACTCCCGCACTCAACAGAAAGAATGTTTTCACTCCTTTTCATGGATTTTCGACAGGCTTCTATATTTATCATCTGTTTTCAGTAACTTGTTAAAGATATGTCTGCTTTTCAGATGCACTCTGTTGATTAATTTATAGGTAGCAGGGGTACAGCCTGGATATGATGCCCGTCCATCGCAGTGTACACATGCCATTGGCTCTGAGGCCCCCCTCTCCCACCTGCCCCTCCATGGTACACATATGGCATACAAGGCTCGCATACGTATGGATTTCTGGAAGGATTCTGAAATCCCAAACTGTGTTTCACTTCTGTGTATGGCAGCAAAGAAAATCACACTTGGTAGAGCATGAAAAAACAAGACAGAATACCTTATCTCTGCAAAAACTGGGGAACAGTCAGTTTTGAGAACTCGGGGTGGGGGATTTGCGATGAAATTCTTGACCTCAGAGCAATCCTTCTCTTAAATCTGCCTTGACAAGATTATAGTTACTTTGATCCACTAAGTCAGATCTGTCATAGGAGCTCCGTGGCAAAGAGGCTTACTGACTTACTTAGCAAGAAGCCAAAGTTATAATCTTTCCATGGGACTGCAGTGACGTTGGCTGTGTGATGTCCCCTGTCTGGACATGGACGTTATCCAGCAAATTGACGGGAAAATCGTCAGTTAATCGTCATTCTTATGCCATTAGTAACAAACAGAGAGCTACAGCACAAACTTTCAGTTAATCGTCATTCTTATGCCATTAGTAACAAACAGAGAGCTACAGCACAAACTTTCAGTTAACTGTCATTCTTAAACCATTAGTAACAAATGAGAAAACTACAAGTAAAAACAAATTTTCAGCAATTAAGAACTTGAAATCCATTTTTAAAATGCCATTTACTAAATGTTTGATTTATTGGTGGTGTTTTTTTTATGATCCCACCTACAGTTGTTTCAGTACAAGAGAAGGAGTGTTATACTCAGAAATATACCCTGCAGAGACTGGTGTGACGTCAGCTGACAATCCCACTCAAGAGTAGGAGTGTTATACTCAGAAATATACCCTGCAGAGACTGGTGTGACGTCAGCTGACAACCCCACTCAAGAGTAGGAGTGTTATACTCAGAAATATACCCTGCAGAGACTGGTGTGACGTCAGCTGACAACCCCACTCAAGAGTAGGAGTGTTATACTCAGAAATATACCCTGCAGAGACTGGTGTGACGTCAGCTGACAATCCCACTCACGAGTAGGAGTGTTATACTCAGAAATATACCCTGCAGAGACTGGTGTGACGTCAGCTGACAATCCCACTCACTGAATTTCCCAGATTTTTGTCCGTTCAATACACAATTCCTCTTATATAAAAATGAACTTTCTTTTAGCAGACCTACAGTAAACACACATAGACCCTGATGCCCAACGTATCTGTCTCTATTCCCTTTCCCAAATGTTTCATATTTATATGAACTTTAGTTAGCAGGCGAGATGTGAGACCTACACATTCTTATGAAACGAGTACTTCAGCAAACAGTAAAAATAAAAAACAGTTGCCATCCTGTTGCCATGGTCTCATAAACTCAGACAAGATGCAGGAAGTGAGGGAGAAGCTCACATTGCACAAATGAACATCTGATGATGGCCATGTCATGACGGCCATTTTCACATTGCGGCACAGTGGCATCTGTCTTGGAGACCCATGATCGTGTCCTCGAATAAGCTCCACCCACCCCAGCTCCCTCCTTACCCCACCCTCATGCTTCCTGTCCATTACAGACCCATGATTGTGACCTTGGATGAGCTCGACCCACCCCAGCTCCCTCGTTACCCCACCCTCATGCTTCCTGTCTGTTACAGGCCCATGATTGTGACCTTGGATAAGCTCCACCCACCCCAGCTCCCTCCTTACCCCATCCTCATGCTTCCTGTCCGTTACAGACCCATGATTGTGACCTTGGATAAACTCCACCCACCCCAGCTCCCTCCTTACCCCACCCTCGTGCTTCCTGTACTCTAAAGTGGTAACACTTCCTCACTTTTCACAGACAGCTTCCTTTCTCTCAGCCTTCAGGGAGCAGTTTTGTGTCCTTAACAGCGATCCTCAGTACTAAAAATATCTAATGCACCTTGACCATGTTGGGTTCTTTAAAAAAACCTCAGCAAAACATAACCAGACATGTGTTTCTCCACAGGGACTATGGGAACCACCAAAGACCTGCTGACAAATGGCTACATCAATACAGAACAAATGCAGAAACATTTTACTGCCTGTTGTACCTTGATTTGTTTATGTGGCCATTCCAATTAATGCAGGAGACAAATGCCAAGGGCCAGTCTTCACCGGCAGTCTGAGAGAATTCCTAATCCAAAAGCTGGACAGTGTGGCTTTGTCAAGCTGCCAAGAGGTCTGTTCTGATTGCAGCTCAAGATGAAAAAAAATTCACAAGTCCTGATGAAGGACACCCTTTATTAATCAAGCTTCCCCTGGTGGGCCACACTGGGCCCGTGCGCTTCTCCAGTGCATAGCTTTCCAGAGGCACACCACGACCAGGACCTCGATCCACATTAGATTATGGTACCAGCAGCTTCCTGAGACACAAGTATGTTTACAACAATTTAGCGAGAAACATCACGCACACACAAACATGTTCACACACCGTATACACACTATCATCTGTGTTCAGATATCCACTGTAAGTCACACGTCCTGGTAAAATGTTGCAGTGACCCCCTATAATCACATTAAAAAATCCAGAAAGTTTTTTCCCCCCATTTTTATCTTGACTGCTGTCTTAGACTCAATCCAGTCCTCATGGACCCCAAGAAAGTCCACATTTTTGCTCCCTCCCAGCTCCCAGTACACCTGTATCAGCTATTCATTGTTCTTGATTGCTTGTGTGTGGGGAGCAAAAATGTGGACTGTCTAGGGGTCTCTGAGGACTGGCTTAGATGTTTAAAAAGGCTGCAGAGTGTATGTGAGGCAATAATGTAAAGTCTCCCTGCTGCCTTGTATTATTCCTGCAGGCTTCCCAGCATGTACTGCACACTGCAAATTAATAGGAGTGTACTGCAGCTTCCCCTGTAACATGCAGAGAGCCACTGGCTGACATAAAGCCTCCTCTGGTGCCAGAGAGCCACTGGCTGACATTAAGCCTCCTCTGGTGCCAGAGATCCACTGGCTGGCATAAAGCCGCCTCTGGTGTCAGAAAGGCACTGGCTGACATTAAGCCTCCTCTGGTGCCAGGGAGCCACTGGCTGACATTAAGCCTCCTCTGGTGCCAGGGAGCCACTGGCTGACATTAAGCCTCCTCTGGTGCTGCCATTTCTCTCTTATGCTTTAGCTACTGTTACTTGGCAACAGGCAAGGTTTGCTGTCCTAATTTTTCCCCCCCGAGGATTTTGTATGTCCTTTCAGACTGTAGTCCAGTAATTACTCTACTGGGTATTTGTTTCCCACAGAACCTTTAAAACACTCTTACTACCCGCATTACAGAAAGCAATTAATTGTGAAACAATGCGAGAACTCCCGTGCTAAATTTACGCAGTTCTGCGTGAATTACCAATCGGCAGCGATGTGAGAATGTACTCCGATGCGTACGTGCGGGTTTGTGCCGTCGAATGTGTTGGAAAGGTGTTTTCGTGTTTTGGTTCAAACAGAACCCACAGGCATCATCTGGAGGATCAATCCGGACATTCCTCAGATGTGAGTCCATGGGACTGTGAAAAGGTTTTTCATTGTCAGGACAATGCGCTCTGAAAGGATATATTTTAAAGGATATCGTGTAGCTTGAGAACATCATAATTATTTTGTTTATTTAGTTCCTTGCTTTGCGATAGCTCTTGGTGTCCTATGCACACACAGGCGCTTTGAAGATCAGACAATCGCCACCCTTTCCTCTGTAAGTGCTGCTGAGTGCATAACTCCTGACTCTGAGCATTATGCCCACAAGTGTTCTGTATATATGTCTTACAGTGCTCAACTTGCTGGATTTATGATAGATTCAGAGCAATAAAACAGGACCCATTCCACAAACATTTAAACATACCCTAATAAACTTCCAGTCTTTAGAATGCATGTGAATGACATTAAAAAAAGAGGCAACACTGAAATACAAGAAGAGAACTACAAGAATACAATACATGCTATGTTAGGGAAGTCTGTTATGTTAGTGTTGAAATAACTTGTTTCAAAGGTTTTAATGAGAAAAAGGCTTTACAACGAAAGCCTATGAGTTCGCATACCGCAATCCGGCCAGATGAAGCACAGTACATTGTAGCATTTATATTTCTGACCAGCAAATGATCCTGCAAGTGGCAGTTTGGACTCAGCAGCTGCACAAAAGTGACGGAGCTAAATAAATAAATGAAATAACATCAACGACAAAGGGCAGAGTGTTAAGGCACTCAGGGTATGTCCCCATGAGACAGACAGACCCAGGAGACCCCCCCCCCACACACACACACAGGTTGGATATTAAATGCTCTGTAATGCTCTGAATTTCAGTCTCTGGTAGACCTGGAGGCCTGACCCTCCTGTTTGACTGCTAATGGCAATACAGCTCTGTTCTCTATAGTTCGCCTCTGTTCTGACACCCTTTGATCTCCCAGATTCAGTCATGGAATGTGTAGCTACAATTAAATTTGATATATCAATATTGTTTCCTTCACAGTCATGGAAAACGCGAGTACCTAGTTTTACTGACACTAAAATAAAACTATAAAAGCCAAATACAAGATTTCAGGGAATTAAATTTTTAAATAAACAGAGAGAAAGTTAACATCAAGCAAGTAAGAGTTTTCCGGCATAGTGACCATCCGTACGTGAATTAAAATTACTCAACAGCCGTAAAAACACAGAAATTACAGGCAGCCCCAGAGCAGACTGATAATGTCGGCCCAGAAGGAACTGGACTATTCCTTTTTCATACATGTATCCTAACACATACATATGCAGTGCTCATTAATCCAAGATTATTTTTCCCTCTAGTGAATACAGGCAGAATGTCCCTCAACAAAAAAATTATGCTTATGTAAGCTATAAGACTTGTAAACTAACTTCATAATCATGATGTCAGATGTAGAAAGGTGATCTGTTACTGACACAACTGATCTTATATACACAAGGAACCTAAAAAGGCACAGAATATCCTCCAGAACATGTGTAAATCAAATGTAATCATCAACGAAGTATGCAAATGTTGTAAAAGTATCCTGAAAACCACACAATCCATAGTTTAATATCAGTACTACTAAATCTCAGACATTATAGTAACAGTTCACAGCTTTACTAAAATTATTAGCTGGAGACAGCAGCCTGTCATGATCATATGTGCAGTTTGTTATAAAATGAAACCTGTTATCATTTTGACTCTTAAAATCACACCTTTAGAGCACAATTATTTGATTCAGCCGTAAGGCCTCGCAAAGGGAGCCGCCAGCCATTATTCTAACTATCTGACTGTCACCAGATGCTGTCTGATCTTTTATCCCTTGTTGAACTTGGCACTGGTGAAAACAAGGACCCACAAAGCCAGTCTGCTCCTTGCTTCAGGAGACAAAACAATAATAATAATAATAAACTAGAAACGAAAATTCCTGAAGAAATTTTGAGATGGGCCTATTCCACTGACCGAAGAAGAGCTGGCATGCCAAATAATGTGGCTGGCGGCTGGGAGAGAACGAGGGATGAAAGACGAGTGCAGGTCAAGATGGTGGTCATAACGGGTTGGGTGTTGTGGCCTGAGGTTGAATGCCGAGTCTTGTTGCTCTGGCATGAACGCTGGCCGAGTACGAAAACTTTGCCCAAAATGCATTGAAGTCAATGGGAGAGAACAAGGGATGAAAGATGAGTGCGGGTCAAGATGGTGGCCATGGGGTGTTGGGTGTTGTGGCCTGAGGTTGAATACCGAGTCTTGTTGCTCTGGCATGAACACTGGCCGAGTAGGAAAACTTTGACCGAAATGCATAGAAGTCAATGGGAGAGAACGAGGGATGAAAGACGAGTGCGGGTTAAGATGGTGGTCATAATGTGTTGGGTGATGAGGCCTGAGGTTGAATACCGAGTCTTGTTGCTGTGGCATGAACACTAGCCGAGTACGAAAATTTTGACTAAAATACATTGAAGTCAATGGGAGAGAACGAGGGATGAAAGACGAGTGCGGGTCAAGATGGTGGCCATGGGGTGTTGGGTGTTGTGG
>JAODKC010000038.1:25522748-25533369 GCA_026777985.1 Mormyrops attenuatus
CCCCCCCCCCCCCACACACACACACACACACACACAGACACACACACAGACATACACACACACACACACATACACACACACACACACACACCCACGCCTCCGCTAAAATATATCTCCATGCATATCTGCAATATTTCAGCATTCTGCTATACAACTAATAAATACAGTACAGTTTATACTATGTCGGTTCTTTTTAAGTTGGAGACATTTCGGAAAAGATGTCTTTAAAAGTATTAGATGGACGATATCGAATAGTGAATAATACTTACAAGGTAAGTAATGTGCTTTTCGAAGAATACCGAGTCTCCCATGACTGAGTAAACATCCACATATAGGACTGACAAGTTGCGAAGAAGCGAGTGTCAACAGCTTAATCAAATCCAGTAGACAAATCGCAATGCATTCAGTCTTTAACCATAGTATCGAAAAAGAGGAGTACGCCAAAACGGAGAGCGAAAATGGTGAAAGAAAGAAATGTTCATCTCAAAACATTACAAAAACATCACACTTCATTTCAGAAAAGAGCGCCGGAGTGAGCGATTCATCCACAGCGCCGGGGCTGCGCGGACAGATGTGCGGAGCTGCGGCGCGGCGGCAGGAAAGCGAGGCGGGGCGCCGCCGAGGGGCGCCGCCGGGGGGCGCTGCTCCGGCGGGGACAGGAAAAGGCTCAAAGGGCCGCTTATAATAGACTTTACAAACCTCCTTATCAGTACATTTCTGAGAAGAGCAGACTATTGGAATGATGGCCATTTACGCACGAAATTCCTCCACTTACTTTTGTTTATCCAATTGCAGACACAAACCGATCGAACTGATTCGGTGCGTTAAAATGCTCTTAAACTAAAAGCACATTACATCCATTCTTGTTAAAGTTGAAAACTACTTTTCACTACCTGCTAATAAACAGTTATTGTAGGCAGGCTTTCTGTAAGTCCGTCACGTGATGGTAAGTCAGTAGGCTTAGTATTATAATGGGTATGATGACACCAATTTAGTTTATTAATCAAATACAGCTGCGAGCCGACCCCGGATGAAGCGGGAGATGATGGATGGATGGATACAGCTGCGACATCAGTGCGCTTCACACCCCACACTGCCCCGAGGATCAATGTACACACCCTGTTCTAATTCTTGTTATTATGTGTAGTTGAATAAGCCTACTCATTCAAAACATTCACCAAAAGCAAATTATTTCCTTAATTTTTGTACACAGTGACTTTCCAAGTTAAAGTGTGGCAGTCCTGAGTAGCATAAAGGTAAACCACATTAATTACGACTAGAGATTTATGGATCAATCTCAGATAGGACATTACTGACGCTGATTCATGTCCATATAGTACAGTAAATTATCCTGCTTTTTAAATGGGTAAAAAGTATTATATATTTAACTAAACATAAATAAAATACAGTAGTTAGATAAACATTGTGTTCAAGTAAGCCATGCGATACAATGGTACTCGTATATCCCAGCGGAAAAGTTCATTCTTCTGAGTGCATTTTTCGGTTGTTACTCCCCTCAGTGTGGGGAAGACAGAAAGCGCTGCTTCAAATGCTTGTTGGTTGTGGGATATCAAATTACACGAAACAAACCATTAAAAGCATATTTGAAAATAAATCAAATTCAGGTGTGGAAGTACAGGAAATGAGCCATTCAATATCAGTGTCCAAAATAAAACAACAAGTTTCATTTGAACAAACTTTATATGAGTTGTTATTAAGCAATGCAAGAGTGAGTTAGCCAGGATTACGAATTTGCAAAAGCATTTGGACAGGCTGAAGCGTACTGACTAAAAACTGTCTGATCTAAGTTGTTTACAACAGTACTTTATAAGTCAACCTGTAAAATCAAGTTGGATTCTTGTCAAGAGGGGACATCACTTATTTTATACAGAATTCTATTTCATTGACAATACATCATTTTGTTGAATAGTGCTTAGTAAAATACCACTGCCGACTGTCTAGGAATTAGCACCTAGCATGAATGCATTATACGATGACTGAGAAAGAAGAAAGTCAAAGGAAATGTTACTCACATAGGCTAAGAAGTCACAGAGTAATTCAATATTGGACAACAACCATTTGAATTTGACTTGCAGCATTCAGCAGTGTCCTTTCGAGTGACAGCAGTGTCACCGTGTTTGATGCTGGGTTTACTTCCATTTCAAACAGCAAACTCCAAAGTTGATTCTGGTCCTACCGCTGTTTTCACTTTGGACTTGAAACGTAAGTAACAAACAATACATACTGGTGACAAGTCATAATAAAAACACACACATCCCAACCATTCTTCAACCCTCTATTGAAACTGCATAATATTGTTCTTATATAATTTAAAGGGATGAGCCGGCCTTGATTTGTAGTATATTCTATGTCTGGGTGATTATTGTTGTTAGTAAACAATCTATATTTCAAATCTTCCGGTGTGAATCCTGGGGTTATAATATCTGTGAATTTAGAATCACTATGAATGCTTTCCAGTTTTTCTGTGACCCTAACCCAGCATAACATTAGAATAAAAATGTTTTAAACAACATTAATGTGGTATTGGATCCAGTTAATTGATGAGTCATATTTCTCAGCTTGTCTGTGGTCAAACTGCATGTAAATCGTGCGGATGTGCACATAACATTATTGCTATGCATTTTGTCGTGCAAACACAATCGAAATGCTGTCAAACATTTACGGTGTTCCTATAACTTAAATTCAGTACTTAGATTGCAGCCTGGCAGGGAATTGTTTTACACTTTTTTATTTTGAATTAATAGGATAGTTCACCTCCAGAAAATCCAGGGCAATTTTAGTGAGCAGTTTCATGTAGGAACTCCACACACCAACCATATCACTGAACAGAAGACAGTACTGGGTAGGGTTAGGCTGGTACCTTTATTTGCATTATTGATTACTGCTGCAGAAATGTGTAGATTTATCTGATCATAAATGAATCAATTAATGAATGAATATGCTTAAATACTGTATTTTGCATTTACATTTACAAACAATACATAGGGAATGTTAAAAATGGCCTTAAAACATACAGCCTGTGATTTCCAATATTTGGTTCACACATATTTGCAAAACATCAGTTTCTATGGTGTAGGACAGAAGACTTTACAATCTAAGGCAGGTGTAGCACATGAAGCCCTTTTTATTGTGTGTTTACAACTCATGACACAAAGGCAAAAACTACTCAAGACGCAATAAAAGCTTTCTTTGCACCTTTTATTTTCCCCATTTGAAACAGGTGCAGGAAATATTGCCCAAATAAACAGTGCCCCGGCAGTGGTCATTATGGTATAATGAAAGTAAATGATGCCCAAATTATGGAGTTGAATACGAACAACAATCATAATCACCAAAAAAAAAACAATAAGGTAGGAAGCTAGGCTTTAACACACATTTTTAATGAGAAACACGAGCATGTTTATTTTGCTATGGTTTAGCTGTGCGCACAGTGGATATGTGGTATGGTCCATCTTTTTGGTGGGGTGTGCTTATCACAGAACTGCAGGGAAAAGGTATTTTTCATGTGTTTGTTTTTCAGTTGGATAATGTAGTTTGACCCAGTGAAAACAGAATTAGTTGTAACTAACAATGAAAACTCTTTATACATACATTTTTTTGTTTTATCAATATAGCTGGAAAAAAACAAAAAGGAAATATTTATCGATAATATTGAGTATCTGCTCAACCCTAGCACCAGGGTGCTCATGCTCCTGACAAACTGATCGGATGAAAACATCGATGCTAGCTTAGAAGTGCTATATGACCTAGCAATATCAACCTATTATTACTATGAACTGAGATAGTACTGTTTCTATACGTCATTGTTAGTAACTGATGCTAACTGATACTGCTAGCTAGCACATTAGCTAACACCACTGAGCTAGCTAACTTCAGAGCTCAGGCAAGGAAGACGCCATCGATGTTTACATGCGATCCCGAAACACATGAGCCCCAGCGCTAACTTCTGAGCAGTGATATGGGTGGTGCGTGGAGTTCAGTAGAAAGAAAATAGTTCCTACATGAAACTGCTCACTACAAGGATTATCTTTAGGTCATGATTTCCAGTAAGACACATTGCTGTTGAATTTCTCAAATGTATTTTTTGGTGCTTTAATCACTATAGAAAGATTGCCATTCAGTCCCAATATATTGAAGAGAAGACAGATGTAGATATTTCTACAGCTGATATCTCCAAAACTAGGTAACTCTAGCTTTTCTCTTGCCATCCTGTTTTATCACGGGCCTCTACTGCAGTCTCCACAACACAATTGCATACCTGTGCTCTGTAACTTTTGAAAGAAATTGTTTTTCTTTCCTTTTCTTCCCAGAGTTTCCACTTGTTTGAGCCTAATACTTCGAATTTATGTCAAGGGATTACTTTCAGCCTAAAAAAGAGCACTTATTCCTCTGGTGTGAAAGTAGATTAACATCTTCGAAAAAGACAGACCGTAAAGGTAAATAAAAACATGCAGTGTCCTCTGAGCTCACTGTTACTGTGGTGGTTTTACCTGCACAACACACCATATTCCCTTTTAAAGCACCTCCGAAATGGCTGAACCTCCACAGGTGAAGCAGGTAGGGTCAAGGCAGCCATTTTTGGTAAGAAAATGCGATTAGATAAACACAGAGGTCGACTTATTATTAGACAATAACGTTTTAAGAGTGTACCTCACAGTCCTTGACAAGGAGTGGTGACATTTTATATCTATCTAGATACACCACCAAAAACCAGAATCTCAAAAGTAATTATAGCAAACTTAAGGAATATTAAGGTCAATCCATAAATAACCAGCAACCATGAGTATTAATTTGAAAGTATTATTAGTAATGAAATAACTAATTATAAATAACACAGTCATATTAAAAATATCCAATCCATAACCAACCTCAAATTGAATCATAACAGTGATTTAGGTTGCATTACTTCTTTCATTAATATTCATAATAATTAGCAAACTTGACCTTGAACTAGGAGCAAAGTTGCTGTTTCCGACAAAACCTAGAGCCAGCATACCACACTCCTTATCTTGCTGATTGTGCTTGAAAGCTATCTTCGTTCTCTAGGACTTTGTGTACATTTTACATTGTTTATTTAAATGACGCGTAGCTCAAAATCAACCATTTTCTTACATACACACATCTGTAGCATTTGTCAAACATGGCAACGAAAGTAATGCAATCCAGACAAAGGCCCGGCAAGTACTGAGGCAGCTTTAAAGGTCCGCTCATCGAAAGAGGAATGAACCACCCATCCACGTCAGAAAATGACACACTCATAGCAGACAGTGGAACTTCATCACATTTGCACATTTTCTCAATATTTAGTTGTATGTACAGATGTTGAAAAAAATAAGTGACACTGTAAAATGTCATGCCAATATACAGGAATAAGTAATAAAAAAAAACAGAAAACATACTGAAGTCACCCCCCCAAGTCTAAAGCAAACTTGTAACTAATAGAAACTCAACAAATATTACAATATTTATGAATGAGTCACTGGAATATAACTGGAGGGGATATTCAAGCTCAGAATATTTTTTTTTAACGTAGCCTCTTTCTTAGACACACAGGAGGAGATGAGGCAGACCATGTCCAGCAGGAATTCTCCCTGCCCCCCCTCCGTGATGTGAGGGGGTGGAGAGCAAGGCATGACATGCTAGCTTAGCACTTTGTGACACATAGGGCCACACAGGCAGGCCCAGCCAGCAGTCTGTTTAGAGTTATCATCTTGCTACAGCCAGCGGTCTGTGCAGTCAGCGTCTCCCTACAACCAGTGGTCTGCGCAGAGTCATCGTCTCGCTACAGCCAGTGCTCTGTGCAGAGTCAGCGTCTCCCTACAACCAGCAGTCTGTGCAGACTCAGAATATCACTACAGCCAGGGTTCTGTGCAGTCAGCATCTTGCTACAGACAGCGATCTCTCTAGAGTCAGAATCTCTACTCCAGACAGTGATCTGTGTAGAGTCAGTGTCTCACTACAACCAGCGGTCTGTGTAGAGTCAGTGTCTTGCTACAGCCAGTGCTCTCTGTGCAGAGTCAGTGTCTCGCTATTGCCAGCGGTCTGTGCAGAGTCAGTGTCTCGCTATTGCCAGCGGTCTGTGCAGAGTCAGTGTCTCGCTATTGCCAGCGGTCTGTGTAGAGTCAGTGTCTCGCTACAGCCAGTGCTCTCTGTGTAGAGTCAGTGTCTCGCTATTGCCAGCGGTCTGTGCAGAGTCAGTGTCTCGCTATTGCCAGCGGTCTGCCTTTACTATGACTCCAGCTTCCTGGATGTGGAACCTCTGATCAGCTGAACTTGATGCTTTATGGTTGTTGTAGACTCCCCACATACCCAGAATTCAAGTGAAAAGGTGTGTTTCTCATGCTGAGCACTTGCAAAATGTCAATTGGCATACTATGAGCAAGTTTGGTCACCACACAGAATATTTTTTGATTTTAAGTGAGTTCAGTGAAGAGCAAACGGACAGAATTCCTGAGATGTTGCCGTACAAGGAGAGGTTATAAGCACCACATCTCTTAGTGTTGAGTAAAAGTTACTGAAGGGACCTGATCCAAGTGTAGAAAATCTTGAGGGAAACAGACAAAGTAATTTCTGATGACTGCTTTACTGTTAGCACTGATTCAAAAACAGCGTCACAATGGGAATCAGGGCTTCTGCTAGAGACCGCTAGAGAACATATCATATTCGCACCCCTGGCCAGTCCAACTATATTCCAAATTCTTAGGGCCTTTGTCACTCAGGGAGCCTTGGGAATCACCAAACCCCCCTAACCCCCTAAACAGTGTAGTTCATGGACATAACCAGCACCAGTTCAAATTTTATCAGAAGATATATTAAAAATTAAAATCTGCAAGCTAAATGACTGGTCGGGTTTTCTAATGTTCTTAATATGTGAAAATAGTTTGTTGTGTTTTATGCTAAACTAAAGAATTTAGGTTCCACTGGTTTCCATCTTTGCTAAAGAACCCAGAAAAAAGTGTCCCCCCTTTGCTACTCAAACTCTTCATTAGTGCTACCAAAGACTGCAAGTGAAAGAGAGTGGAGGAAATCGATTTGTTATAAAAGTTCATACTGTGAGTTCTATTTCTGCACAAAGAGCTTCCGGTTAAAAAATAATCTGCACAGGAAAGATTTAACATTGACCTGAGATTTGTTCTGTAGAGAGCTCTTGCCTTGCTTGCTGTCTTTATGTAGGTGATTTTTTTGGTGCTCAGAACCTCACAGACTGATGATACATCTGGACAGGATGGCCCAGCCTAGATCACTGTGCTCAGCAGTGACACCTCCTGGATTCTTCTATCTAAAAGAGGAACCCCTGATCTGACATGCAAACCATTTAATTTAAACACTGCAAGTATGTCCATTAGACTGTAATGTCAAACATATGATGAGGGGATCATCCATACTGTCACTCACACGCTTTGTGATGATGCCATACAGAACAGTTTTGGGACAAATCCAAAATTCCTTAGCAGTACCTTGGCCACACCGTCATTTTACAGGCAGTACATAATGTACCAGAGTGTGACATGTTGGTTTGTGGCACCTGTTGCAGCTGAACTACAGTGTCATTAGGTCCAGCACGTGTTACTCGTATTCGCTTAAATTAATGAAGATCTAATTAATGTATAAGACAGAAAGCTGGCAGCTGTCTTTATTTGGACTACATGAATAAGGTTGGTGTCTCTGAAAAGGGAGAGTGAATAGGCTCCTGGTTATGATGGATATACAGAATGCATAATAGTCCGCATATGTTATTAAAAACAAAGGCATATGCTATGAAAGGTATGCTGGAGTGATTGTGTTCTTTGTTTTCTCTCAGCATTGTATTTGTGAACTATTTCCAGATGTGGTAACGAGTGTAGATATAATTCAAAGCAGAAATAGCATTGTTACTAGGCCAGTCATATCCCTCTTACGTCTACACATTGATACTTTTATGGTGGGACCTTACAGTCATCTGTGACACATCATGGTCTAACAGTTTATCCTCCAGAGCTGTTCTGGTTGTTTCTTTTCCAGGGAGGATATGTGTAGCGGAATCTGAATCTGTGCATGGATATCTCACAGCAAAGGCTTCTGGGTGGATTCTTGTGAAAACGGTAAATTTTGAGACCTGTGCAGCTTGAATCAGGTGTGTCTTAGGTACTTTCAAGAGGAACACAGGCCTGCGAACTTTTTCTTCTTTCTTGAGTATAAAAATAAGTAATTTCTGTGGTTTTCGTAGTATACCTCAGCGCTATAGCCATTTAGCATTTTGCTTCTACAGTGCACTCTATTTTGCTGTAGTAATTTGCAATTATTAATTTAACCATTTTACCCAGGATTATGAACTGGAATGAACAGCCACATAACAATGGAAAGTAGCAGACACAAAACACAGAGCCCACCGGTAAATGAATTTGACTCCAATGGACTCTGGTGTGCCACGGAGAAAAGTTCTTGGTATGAGGGTTTCTGCTATGGGGCCATTTTCACATAAAGACACCCATTATGATAGATTCCAAGACATCGTGCCATCCGACCTCATAACAAGATTGGCCTTAGATAACAGAATCCATAGGCAAGTTATTTTAGAGTGAGGCCCTTAGCCTCCAGCCCCAAGGGCGCCGCCTACTGTCTGACCCGGCGCTGTCACCCCAAAGCTTGTGCTCACCTGTATATGAGTTTGTGTGTCTCATGGAGAACAAGATGGAGTAGGTGAAAACACAATTTTCCAATGGAGATGAATGTGAAGTATCACTACTGTATTGTTCTAGATTCGAAAAAAATGTTTGGCTTTTATATTTTGAAAGGATGGATGTTCCAGCTGTATTAGCTTGAACTTGGTCTTCCCGAAGGTAGAGACCTGAGCAATCTTAGCTCTCAGTCATCAGAGCTGCTTTTAATACTAGTTCAGCAGTTATAGTATCATACTCATGACTAAAGTGTTGCTGCTTCAAATCTTAAGATTCTTAATCTCACATGCTTTGAAAAAACAATATATCTCTGTATGGAAGAGACTATGGACACTGAATGGAAGCGGAGAATGAAATAATGCACACATGAAACAGACACTCACTTTTAAACTGAGAAACCATCAAAAATGCACTTACTACAACAAGAGTGTAAAAACAAAAATCCATGACAGTCTGCATGAAGCTCACATGCTCACTAGGCTGAACCCCATGAAGATGGTGCTTTGGACTAATTAGCAAGAAGTCATGCAACCTGCACTGATTTTTGTTTACTTATTGCAGCTTCCAGCAGGCAGAAGATGCACAGTTATGCACAGGAGCAACGGGCATTATCCAGCGAGGTGACGACCGGGCTGAGGCATACAGGCTAATTAATCACACGCCACGCAGAGTAATAAGAGCCGTGAGATCTGCTAGCAATTAGCAGAGCTATAGTCATGGTTAAAACGCTGTGGGAGACTAGACTGGCCCTGCTGCCTGTAGTATTTCATGCTGGGCAGGACAAATTTCATTTAATTCTAGTTTCATGCAGATTCTCAGGTTTACTCTTGTATTTATTTGTTGGACCCTGACAATCACCAACATTCCCAGCGTTTGTTTATGTCAGTTTTTCTGTCTTCCATTACTCTGCACCCTTTTTTTACGAGACATGCGTTTCCATCTCCACATTCCTTCCTTTTGCTGTCTTACCCCAATATTCTGTGCCTTGTTTGTTCAGTGGTCACTGTTGTTGTGAAACGTGCCTAAACCCAGTAGTCCTGGCTCTCATTTATTTAGAACATGTACCTAACCTTGCATCCATCTGTATTCTTTCGAAAAGCCTGATGTTTTGTATATTTTGCTTCATGTTTTACTCTCCTTGTCGAGGTTCTGCTGTGCCCTCCTGGGTCTCTCATTCAATGACGCAAAAGATGTATTTCATATATACACTCAGTAACTGCATTTCATATCTACACTCAGTAGCCACTTTACTAGCTACAACTGCTAGATAACACAAACAGCCCTGCTCCTCCCAACAGCAAATTGTGTGGCAGTAACTGGATACATGCAGCACACTGACTGGGTCAGGAGGTTCACTAATTGTGTGACTCAGCATTATAATGGCCAAGACGCGTGATCTAAGTAAGTCCTACAGCTGGCATGAGTGACAGTGCCGGGCGTGGTGGCTCCAGCACCTCAGATACAGACCCCTGGTGGGATTTGCTCATACTACAGTGTCTGGAGTTTATGAGAATGGAGTGATAAATAAAGGACACCCAGTTCTGTGAGGAAAAAAAAACATCTTGTTAATGGGAGAGAACAGAAGAGACTGGCCAGACTCATTAAAGCCAACAGAAAAGTGCAAAAACAAACTCAACACAAGGGGGGTCAACAGAAAACATCTCTGAAATCACTGGTTATTCCAGTGATTGGTACTTGGTACTGGGGAAAAACGGGGGGCCTACCTGATACTGCATCTGGATACATAATAAATTGTCCACTGAAAGTGTGTGTGTGTGTGTGTGTGTGTGTGTGTGTGAGCGGGTATACCTATCCTTATGGGGACACAATGTCGGCATAACGTGATAAATATCCGTTTTTTTTCCGTTATGGGGACCGGTTTCCTAGTCCCCATAAGGGAAAACTCTATTTTATAAAAATCGGTGACTGCTATGAAAAAACTA
>JAODKC010000038.1:25547184-25578899 GCA_026777985.1 Mormyrops attenuatus
TGCCGAGGCCTGAAATCAGAGGAACGAACGCTCGCACTGGCAGAGGAATCTCCACCCTGTGCCGAGGCCTGAAATCAGAGGAACGAACGCTCGCACTGGCAGAGGAATCTCCACCCTGTGCCGAGGCCTGAAATCAGAGGAACGAACGCTCGCACTGGCAGAGGAATCTCCACCCTGTGCCGAGGCCTGAAATCAAAGGAACGAACGCTCACACTTACAGAGGAATTTTTACCCTGTGCCAAGGTGAGCAAAACTCTTCAACATGGTGAATAGGAAGGATTTTCCTTCTTAATTACAATACTATATATGATTTAGAGATAACAGTTGACTATAACCACTTGTTTGTCAACTGTGACCATAAAACATACAGTAGTGCCTAGAGGAAACCTGTGCAATGCAGGGACAACATGCAAGCTTCATACACTGTAACCAATGAAGGGGCTAGGCAACGATCCTTCCAAACTTAAAACGCATGACGTTCCATGGAAAATTGTAATGTTTCTATATGAAGTCTTCATGGTCGATCATCCTATTCCACATGCTTTCTGTTTTAAGTGTGAGTTCAGTTTTCATTATAACAGTTTCATTCCATTTTGTTTTTTCTGTTTTCACTTAAGATGAACAGATGAACATCAGCTTGTGAGGCAGTATTTTTTTTCACTTAGGAAGTGACGCTGATTATTCCCCTTTCACACACGGCCTACAACTTATCAAGTTTGACAGTTCCATTCCACAACACGTAAGATTACCAGATTGGATATCTGCAATCACGTTTCTCTTAGTGGCCAGCTTCTGCCTTCGACAGCAGTTGTCATTTCACTTAACCTAGGCTTTTAAATCCAAAGCAGTAGGACAGCGTTGTCTGAGCCAGATGTGGAAATGGCACTACGCTATTCCAAACATTCCCCAAGGCAGCTTTGGCGGCCGGCTGCCCCACGCTCTCTTTACTTGTTAGATATACATTTAGAGTTGCAAAGCCAGCACAGCATACGCACCCAGAGAAAAAGTCAGCTAAAATAAATACAACTGTATTAAGTCTGCAAATACAACACATCTCTTGTCTTCTCCAGACAAAAAAATGGCTCCCTGTTCGACTAGAGTACAGCAAAGTAATACCATAGTTTGTTTAAATGAGTCATTTCAATTATAATCCAACTGGAAAAAAGCAAAGAAGATTCACAGAATCTGTGAATCATAACAGCATCACCACAAAATATTCAGTTAGTTCACAGATCTGTCACAGACAGTGACTTGCTTTCTACTAAAAAGAATATTTAATGCCCAACACGTAAATGACTTGGTCACCAAGCTGTGGATTTTAGACTCACATAGTACCAGTGAATCTGAATAAACTTATCCTAAAATAGTAATTAAACAGTTTCACTTTCACAGTAGAATGCATTTTAATAGGCACCTTCTTTGCTTTCCTTTGCTGGCTCCCATTTCCTTATTTGGCTACGTACTAATTTCAGCTACGGCCAGCGACTTTTCTGGTCGTAATCTGCAGATTGATTAACTCCTGGAATCTTGAGCTGGGGAAGGGGAGGAGGGGCTTCTAAACATTGTGACAAATTGCTGCATCTCTAGTAGCCACTCTTCAGGCACATGGCTAAACGTAGCACTCTCCAAACGTAGCACTCTCTAAACGTAGCACTCTCCAAACGTAGCACTCTCCAAAGAGTCTCCAACCTTTGGTTGGTTTGCTTCTGCCATATATATATTATAATTTATTATTTACGCTATAACTTCTGAAATGTTTCAGTAGCATTTGCACAACAACAAAGAAGACATGTTGAAACATTATAATACGTTGTCCATCCTTCCATCAATACATCCATCCATCCATTTTCTGTACCCACTTTTCTGTCCTATTCATGGTTTCAGCTCTCTCTCTCTCTCTCTTTCTCTCACACACACACACACACATTTTTAATCATATCTTTCTGGAGACCATAATTTCATTTCTATGGGAAAAATCCTGATCCTAAACTATGACAACCTTAACCCCTACCCAGCCTACACACATAAAACCTGCACGCTATATACAGCTTTGTTGATGACTAGCTAAAAAAATAAAGAATTATTAAATGACTAATTGTAAATAATAAATCTAACATTTTACCATTTTTCTTAGGAAATTAATTTGAGCAGAAAAGGCTGATTTTTGTCACAGCATTTTTTTTTCAATTTAACAAATGTCACTTCCTGACCAGATATAAACAGAAAATTAAGTTTCATTGACTCACCAAGAACCACTTGACTCTTAATTTCCTTAGTAATCAGGCTTCAATCAAAGCAAACCATTGTTTCTGTAAGCTAGTTTGTACCTTTCATTCGCTTGAAATCTGAGTGCTGTTGAATTATAATCAGCACAATTGATTTTTCACATAAGTATATGTTTTATTGCCAAAGTTTTAACACATATTTGCGAGAGGTGTTTTCACAGAAACCTGAACATCAAACTAAACCAGACAAAACCGGTTTAGCCCAAAGTCACACAAACCCCTTCAGTCTGCCATCGACTGTTCACAGCTTTTCAGTATGATTTGCAGCGACTTCAGAGCCCGCTTCCTCATGCCATTCTCAGCACAGAGGCTCTGACTCCACATCAGCTCATGTCCTCCTGCTTCTCCAAACAGCAGCTTAAGCAGCCCAGCCGTCTCTCCCACGAAGCCCTTTCTTCAGCCGCGCATAACAGGTTCGAGCTGCTTCTCAGTGTTCCTGACTTTTACTTCATTTATTCCAGTTAACACAGGGGGAGGAGCTAACTTCACCGGACATAACTCAATTTAAAGAGAACTCAAAACCCTGCACTGTAGTCCTCAATAGAGCTCTCCAGCCTTATTCTCTACCTTCTTACGAGACTGTCAGGCAGTTATGTGTATGCATGTCTGTAGTTGGGGACCAGGAACCAGCAGACACATAGTCTGTGATAACTAACACATAGTTAATCAAAGCCAGATACAAGAATCCTTTTCCTGGTGGCCAAGCAGTTTCATCCCAACATATAGCTTTTCATCTCAGCTCCACCTTCAGAGAAACAGGAGATTCATTTATGACCATTTTTCAGGTCTTAGTAACATGCAGGGCTATACTTTTCTTTTGAGCCATTATGTCTGGTGTCATTTCGACACCAAAAAATCAGTAACACTGACAGAGCTGATACATCCTTCACCAAAAAAAAGTGACTGCAACATTTAGAATGATTGCAGAATAGTAGCAATGGTAGTGCATATCCAGTATGCATCAGAAAACATGCCAGACTGGTCATCATTTCAAGGGAGAATGAACTCCGGAAGCAGAAACACTGCACCTTTGTACTACAGCTGGATGCTGGATTAATACTGTTTTATGGATTAAACTGCATCACTGAAATCTCTCCGGGGCGTGCAGCAGAGGGCTACCATGACTCCAGTACAGGCAGCAGAGGGCTACCATGAGTCCATGGCATGCAGGAGAGGACTACCTGACTCCATGGCATGTAGCAGAGGGCTACCATGACTCCATAGCATGCAGCAGAGGACTACCATGACTCTGGGGCATGCAGCAGAGGGCTACCATGACTCTGGGGCATGCAGCAGAGGGCTACCATGACTCTGGGGCATGCAGCAGAGGGCTACCATGACTCCATGGCATGCAGCAGAGGGCTACCATGACTCCGGAGCATGTAGCAGAGGGCTACCATGACTCCAGGGCATGTAGCAGAGGGCTACCATGAACCCAGGCATTCACAAATGTACTCTACAATCCACATCACTCTCACTGAGGAACTAATCCATTAAGGTGCATCATCTACTCAGTGCAGTAGCTTCATAGTTTCACAGTCTGCAAGTAAAGAGGTACCACTGAGCTCTCAAACAGGCACTGTCTAATGGCACCAATGTCACACACACCACTTGACTCCCAGCGTAAAAACAGAACTGATTATATTGAGAATCCAACGAACTCGTGTCAACCATCTTTAGGCTGGCATGGAGTCTTTGTGGATGTGGCTAGTATCAATGCCCATGCTTCCATCCTTCCAAATCCATGCCCACCTGTCCTATGTAATACCTACATTTATGTGTTAAACTTATTCAGTTCATGCCCATCTCCAGTTCATGCCCATCTGCAGCCTGGTACGCGGACCTGTGACCCTTACTATTACGATAAGTATCTCTGCAGCCTAGTACGCAGACCCGTGACCCTTACTGTTACGATAAGTATCTCTGCAGCCTAGTACGCAGACCCGTGACCCTTACTGTTACGATAAGTATCTCTGCAGCCTAGTACGCAGACCCGTGACCCTTACTGTTACGATAAGTATCTCTGCAGCCTGGTACACAGATTTGTGCCTTTACACCCACAGACACACACATGACATGTGTTCATCATACAAAATAACAGAAAATGCCTTTGGAATGCAGAAGCACATCCTGGTAGCAGAGACTGTTTTGCAAGAGATTTTTCATTCTTGAACATTTGAATTAAACTACCGACCATTTCGTTAAGAATCAGTGGGTCAATGTCCCTGAGTGGCCACTGTGTCAAAGCCCTGACCTGAATCTTGTTAAGAACTCATGGGAAGACTTAACAGCTGCTCTCTGTAAACACGACCATACCAACATGGGACACAAATGCATCAAAATGAAATGGCAAAACAAGCGTGGCATGCAGCTGGCACAAGCTGAGAGAGAAAGGCTCACAGCCGTAACTGACATGAAAGGTGCTTCTACCAAATATTTAGTCATATTTTGCCAAAATGTTTAAACATCTGTGTACTAACTTTCTGCAATCTACATATTCAAGTTTCATTTTTAATATAATGTAAACATTATATATATACGCAACATAGCCTTGAAACTGAATGTAATCAAGTAACAAATCTGACCGTAGATAACAGCCAAATCGAAATGCATGGAGTTATATATCAGTACATTGGATATACAGATATGATGAGACTGTTACAAAAGAAAACTCAAAGACAACAAGGGGAGTAAATACACATATGGTGGGTTAGAATTAATTATGGTTAAAGTCTGATCTTGCAGCATGTTTTCATTGGTAACCAGCCATGCTTTCATCTCTTCTGCTAATTCACTGGACAACAGCAGAGCCACTTGACTGAAAAAAAATATATTCCTGCACTACTAAAAGTTGGTCTGATTTTGGACATCCTGTGTGCAATTTTGTAGCAAGACCAGTGGTCACTCTTTCTTTTAGGACTACTGACAACTGTTTACCTTTTTAAATTGGGGGGAAAGTAGGTTAAGTGACAATCAGAAATGAAATTGTGGAATCCTTAAATGCACTGGATTCCTCACAATCCACCTCACCAAACATATTCCATTTACTAATATAATCTACCCCCAAAAATATAGAATAGTTGGGCAAAGTCTTTAAAATATTTATATCATATGTCTATATGTTTAAATATGACATCAGATTTTAAATAACACAGAAAATATTCTGGTACACAAAGTAAAATATAAAATAAAAAATCTAAACAAACTTAACTAAACTTGCACTGCATACCATCTTCATTAAAAATACATATAATGGGTTCCCCATTTATTCCACTTGCATATTACCTAACAACCGAGCAATTTCACAGTTTATACCAGACCTGAGTGGCATGAGCGCCGCAGTCTTCCCTCCTGTGAGACGTATGACCTCGTGCGATGTTTGTCGTCAAAGGAAACTTCTTAGACGCAACCACACACCCACATATGGCGCTGGCCATAATTACCGCTTACAGGTTATTGTACTAAAACTTTAATAAAAAGTTATTGCAGGTACTGCATTGGCCCTGATATAATGGGCAATTTATCGAAGATCATTTCATCATCACTTGTCATGTCCCAACTGCATGGGAAATTAACATATAGTTCCATGTTCAAATGGCATAGTTGCGAATGTAGAATCAGCTTGACTGGAAAATATATTAGGATACCTTGTTTTAATCAGTGTTTTTTTTTTTAATTTTATTAAATTCATGTCAAATGACCTGTTCATTTTTTAGTCTCCACAGAGTCCACGCTTACATTTGTCATCTATCATTGGAGCTAATTTTAGATCTATCATGTAGCTTGACCGAAGCAAATGTGCGATCCCAAGTACCATTTATTGCAACACTTCTGCCAAAACATTCATTCTCAGTATCACTTATGTGCTTCCCACGGCACAGTTTAGCGGCAAGGCATTTACAGCAATAACTGCCTCCTGTTCCCACAGCAAGAGACAGCTGCTATACGCGCAAAACCGCTGAACGTGTTGCTCTGGGCACAATAATAATAATAATAATAATAATAATAATAATAGGTTTGGTTTACACTATGCCAAAGAGGATAAGAGAATGACTATTTCCTTGGAGTGATGCTATTGCCGAAAAACGAGAAACACAAACCATTTAATCAGGGCACGGACTGGAATGTTGTCAGATATGTGGCCCCGGAGACTTTCACTAAAAATAGCTCCCGAGTGTGTTTTGGAACTATTTTATTTACATGGTCGCAGGATTTTTTATTTTTAATGCAAAAAATCTCCCTTTTCACTTAAATGTACATACATCGTCCCATTTTCTGAAACCGCTGAATCCCAACTGGGTACTTAAATGTGGTGCCGGTAATTAAAACCATGTGTGCGATTTTTATTTGCAGGGTGTATAATGGAGATTAGATCATTTAGCGCATAGCAGTTTGTTCTATGTGCACAGGATTATGCGTGACAGCTTATCCTGGGAAAATACCGATCACACATGAGATCCAGCGTGTGATACGTGAATTTTGGGGATTCATTTGAAATAACAATCATTTCGCTCAAACAAGCATGCGTTTGTTTGTACGTCTCAGCAATGCATGCAGATTGTTTCTTAACTAGCCTAATTTTTGCAAAATACTTACTTCGGACCGCCATACAATAGAAGATTGGGTGCTGGATTGATGCAATTTCTTCTGAAGCCACTTTCGTGGCGAAAAGATGGAAGTCGAACTTCCCGGTGGACTAGCCGCTTGGCTTTTTGTGAGGAAGGGTAGATCCCAAGGAATACTCCGCTTCACGACCCTAGGGTCGTAGTCAAATTGAAACACCGAAGACGGTGAGATGTCCAGGGGACTAGACGGACTGGAAAAAGATGAAATCGGCTGTTTCAGCTTCAACACCTTGGAGCGATGTTCAAGTTTGGAGCCAGGCAGATATTCTGGGTGCGAGGAACAAACACCTGCTTCCCGTGATCCCAAAGCTCTGCACTCCAGATTGTCATATTCTTCTGATGTGCTTTCGGTGCCGCAGTTTCTTATTATAGCGGGATCCAAACTTCTTGTCTGCCGTAGTCTTCGCTTTGACAAAGTTTTGGATGCCGGGGACGAGCATGAGAAGACACTGTGTAAGAGTCCTTGAGCTGACATCTCCTTTCCCGTCTAGATTAATATCTGTCCTTGATATTTGCTCCCAGGTACATGCTAAACTAATAATGTTTTCGAGTTTTCTCCACACCCGACGCTGTCCCATGCATCACTCCAATTCACAGGTCCGGATATCATCATATTGACTTATGATGAATTGCAGTTTTTTTTATATATATAATTTATAAGGAAGTACCTCTAGAATAAACGAATATCGATTTAAAATGTCAAGGTGTAAGCTTGCATGGTTAGTCACTCCAGTAATCCCCGAGGCTGACTCTAGCTGGAAGGTCTCTCTCTGAGTAATACGCTTTTGGGACGCCTGTCTCATCCCGTCTCTCTTTACTTCAGACACTGATAACGGTCCCACCCCAATTCCACACTGTTTTACTCACCATAAAACCAACGAAGATAAACATTTCGGTTCGGAGCGCTCGGTTTAAGGAGATCGAAAATCCAACGTCATAAGCAGTTTGAAGAGATCATTTTTACGTCACCTAGTGTAACTTGCTGTCACCTGACGTTAAACAAGACAGAACAATATCAAACGCACTGCGCGGTATATACTCTAGTTATTATCGAATATAACCTCGTTAATGTAGTTTGCTATGTGCGCATGAAATGCAACTCAAACAATAATTGTAGTTTGCGCTTCAGAAAAGACACTTGGTATGGCTTTGTAAAAGCCCCCTAACTCGGGGATTTGGGAGGGTGGGAGGGTGGGGGAAGTCCTGTGATGAAAGAGTCTATGAAGTAACCCGGGATGTCACTGATAAAAGTGGGTCGGATACTGGCTGCCCTAAAACAGATGGAGGAAATGGAGAAAGGGCTGTTCTTTGTTACATGCAGCCGTATTGTTCCCATGACCTCATCCCCGATGACGCAATCACTGACGGATGGTGCTGTAAGCGAAGCCTAAGGTGCTCCGGCAGCAAGAAGTTTGCTCTTCGAATATCACAATAATTGGTTTGCACACGTTTTATTTTAAGAGATAAACAGGGGAAAAACAGCAAAGTACCTCTCCGTAACCCAAAGCTAGTTAACCTTGAGGTCACTCTATAATCATTTAATTAATTATTCTGAGTAAATATTTGTATTCAAGGGCATACCTGGAAATTCTCGCAACATAATAGATAAAATATAAATATTTAGTCAATTGAAGAGTGTAAATAATACAAATGACGTTTTCAGACATTGGTATTGAGGCATATCCAAAGAAAAATGGGTATCCACCTAATTGATGGGGAAAGATTGTGCAAATGGCCATGCAGTGGAACGTATAATAAATGAAAAGGTGTAGTTTCAGAGTTATGTGTCACAAGTAGGACTCAGAACATTCTGGTAAAAACACATTTATTGGCTTTCACATTACCAGTTAATAAATCCAGTAATTCTACATAATTATAGAGGTTATTATTATTTATATATTAAATATCATTAATTATATAATTATACAGGTTGGCAGTGTGTGAGGAGTAGGTTCTAGATGCAGGGGGTGACAAAGCTGTCTGGGGAACAAACTGGTCCCATCCCGACAGCAGCTTTTACAAGTATTGTTACATTTTCTACTTCATAGAGGTGAAATACATAACTGAGTGATGCTGCACCTTCACACAAACAAAAGAAGTCAGAGTCCTCATTAACTGTAGGAAATGCCTGATATTAAGGGGAGGGGGGGCATGTAGGAAGGACCTGTGCTTTGGGGGAAATCCTTGGGATTTAAAATAATATTTCAGGGGTATCTGGGACATTCAATAAGCCAACGGCCACACACTCAGGAACGCTGTGGCAGTGCCCAGTCATCCTGTGTGGCAGCACACACCTCACACCACAGAACTGGGGGTTTCTGCGACATTCAATAAGCCAACGGCCACGTACACAGGAACGCTGCCCAGCCACCCTGGGCGACAGGAACATAGAGCTATGCGGGAGGGGCGGCTTTGTGGTGCAGTGATTAGTACTGTTGCCTCACACCTCTGGGACCAGGGTTCGAGTCTCTGCCATGGTTCCATGTGTGTGGAGTTTGAATGTTCTCTGCCATGTTGCCAGGGAGTTTCCTCCTGGTTCTTCAGTTTCCTCACAGGCCAAAAATACGTTGTGGGTAATTGGTGTTGTCAGATTATCCATTGGTGTGTGTGTCTTGCAATAGGTTGGTGCCCCATCCTGGGTTGTGCCCTGCAATAGGCTGGCGCCCCATCCTGGGATGTTCCCTGCCTTGTGCCCTGCAATAGGCTGGTGCCCCATCCTGGGTTGTTCCCTGCCTCGTGCCCTGCAATAGGTTGGTGTCCCATCCTGGGTTGTTCCCTGACTTGTGCCCTGCAATAGGTTGGTGCCCCATTCTGGGTTGTTCCCTGCCTTGCACCTGTAGGCTACAGACCCCCTGCAATCATCAACAGGACAAGCAGGTACAGAAAATGCATGGATCAAACAGTACTGACTTTGTACCCTTATTTTGCCATTTCTTTCTTTATGTTTTGCATCTTTGCTGAAAAATGAAATGTTGTTCATTAATTTCTGACCTATAGACTACATGGGATACTTTGTCATTGATCATTCCATTTATGCCAACCATGAAGCACAACCAATTAAAATTTCAACATTTTCAAGAGAAATGTCTAAATGTTAGTTCTTGGTGACAAACAAAACACTGATGAATTCTGTAGTCAAATGACAGCACCTGGTGCAAATATGTTTTATTTACTGATTCCAGTGAACTGCTAGCCAGAAATCCTGTTGTAAGCCAAACTTGTTGATATTATACATACAGGAAGGGAGCCATCTAGTGGGCAATGATATTTCCCGAAAAGGACTTGATTTGTCAACTATCTGCAGTAAAAGACCAAAAAGAGGAAAAAAGAAAAATTCTTTCTACTTTAAAGTCTCCTGTAGTGCATTTATAAAGACCACCGAATGATCCGTATCAATATCTGCAGTACAGACATTCAAAATCAAGTTAAATTGTTCAAGTGTACAATACAAATAGAGGTAACAGCAGCAATAATAATAATCATAATCACCCTGTGGTCTGTATCATGAAACTGAATTTCTTGCTTAGCTGGATAACTTGTCAGACTTAAGGTAGTCTGGAGCAAATTTAAGTGAATGAAGATAAACTTCATTTAAACTGGCATACCTTAAATCCAACCAACAAGTTATCTAGCTAACCAACAAACCTTGCTCCATGATACAGGCCCTAGGTCACACAGGGCAGTTAGTTAGAGAGGACAAATTTAATCCCAATAACAAAGCTGCAGAGATACTATCACATTCAGTGGCTATTCACGAATACATTTCGGTCCTCTGAAGAAATCAACGGACTTCTCTCCACTAGTAAATGTATACCATTCGGTTTGTAAAATTAGCACAGCAAAGATCAAAATGTAAAAATGAGCATGGTTGAAATCGGTGTGGAAGACAACAAAAAAGCACTTAGCAGTAGGGAGAACAGGACCAAAACTGGGCTGGGAAAAGAAAGAGGAGAAACTTGTGGATGACCTAACGACAGTCGTCTCCTCAGCTACTTCTTGCATCGTTTCGATTTTTGAGGATCCCCCTTAACTTCTGGATTTGTCTGTAACATTTACTCCGTGAGCTCTTCTGACCTGTCCTCTGATTTATTTACTCTGTGAGCTCTTCTGATCCGTCCTCTGATTTATTTACTCTGTGGGCTCTTCTGATCCGTCCTCTGATTTATTTCAGCAGCTCAGGAGCAAATGGAACATTTGTAGAACATCTAGGAAGCCTTAGGCCAGTTTAAGGTTTTTTTTTTTTTTTTTGAGTTCAGGCTGCCCTTTTTGTGTCCTTTTCAGCAGGCCCCTGCACCCACATAACCCTTCCTCATTTAGAGCCCTGCGGACAGTGGTAGCTGAGACTACTGTTCCAGACCTCTCAAGGTCAACCTTTAAGTCTTCAACAGTTGCACATGGTGTTTTTTTAATAGTTCTCACCAGCCGTCGCAGAGACTTCTGATCAATTTTCCTCTTACGCCCGCGTCCTGCTTGGTTCAATACTGTCCCATGGGCTGCAAATTTCTTGATAACATTGCGAACTGTTGAGACAGGAACACCAAGGTCTTTTGAAATGGATTTGTAGCCTTTTAGCTTTTTATGTTTGACAATGATTTTTTTTCTGATATCCACAGACAGCTCTCTTCTCTTGGCCATTTTCACTGAGGAAACCTAGAGAATAAATACAAGACTTCAGAACTGCATGCACTGGGAGATTAGCTAGAAAATTACCTGTAACAATACAGCTGAGAGGAAGAAAATGAAAATCAGTTACTTTGCATAAAAATCAGTAGCTGGAAGGAGCCAGTAATTTTGCACGAGGATTTTTTTTAAAAAAAAATTAACAAAAATGTTTAATAAAAGTGAGACCAGCGTCGTTTGTTATATTTATAACGTACTATTGAAAAATGTGCTAGGGTGCCAATACATCTGACCACGTGACGGGTGCCGCGATGATAGTCATCATACAATATGCGGTTCAGAAACAAACATTACTCGAATCGGACGGGAAGAAAACGCACGACCAACCGTATGACAAAGAGCAGAGAAAAGGACCGGAAGAGACCGGAAGGGACCGAAACACCTTCCGCCCAAGACGCGCGCACTGAAAGACGCGCTGCTCCTTAGCTGCTACGGTGGCCTCCGAGGGTCAGTCCGCGATTTGCTTTCCGCGTTTCAGCTATCGGGGGCCGCATCCTAGCTATCCTCGTGTTTTCCCCTCTCCAGGAACCGGGATTGGTTTGATAAAGCACGGCGGTGAACGGGTTAAGGAGTCGGGGGGTTCAGATTCCTCCTCTCCTGCTCGCCATGATGAACAAATGAACTCTCGGGGAATGAAATTTAAATTTCACAAAGGAGAAAAAGTTCTCTGCTTTGAACCAGACCCAACTAAGGCTAAAGTGCTGTATGATGCAAAGGTAAGAAACGGGCTCACCGGTAACTTCGCACGAGCCCCCCTGTGCGCGCATTACTCTTTTTTTCTACCTATTTCTGTAGTAAGCTAAAATAAACCGTTTTCCGCGTAGTTTTTGATTCCGTTTATACTCCCGGGTAATGGGCTCTTTGCATACTTTCCGGCAGCACAGTAAGCGTGTAATTTTTTTGCAAATCAATAGCAGAAAAACAAGAATGCACCCAGATGCAGTGTCTTTAAACAGTAATTAGTCGTTTAGGTTAAGCTGCGCGCGTTAGATTACTGGTCGCATGTAATTATTTTGCTAAACGTTTTGGTTTGTTTACGTAAGGCCTGCAATGGCTAATTAAACGCCCGTGGCTTAGTCTTTCACTTTTATTATTATTACTTTATTTCGTTGATGGTTTCGTGCATTTGAAGGTGATGAAAATAATGATGTGGTTTGACTTTATGCCGATCTGCTGTTTCGGACCCGGCTAACTCCTCTACTTTCTGTTTCGATGGATTCTGCCCGTCATATAAAGTCACTTATTTTTGTTGAGAACTGAAACGAAACGACCTTAAATCAGACATGAGGCCACTAACTTTCTTTTTCACGATTATATCTGCGTGTGAAATATTAATTGTACAAAAATGAATACTTTTTAGAGTGACCATTTCTCCCAGCGTCGGCTTACTTTCGGAGGCTTCTTATATATAATATAACATACAGCAAACCAGCCGAGCATCTCCCTGTGACCCTTCCAGGTGGTTGACGTTGTCCTGGGCAGAGATGAGCGGGGCAGGAAGATCCCGGAGTATCTGATCCATTTCAACGGCTGGAACAGGAGGTAGCCTCATTTTCCCAATCTTTGCACTGAACTCCTGCTAAATATTCATTCATTCAGTTATCTGAAACTATGCTTCCGAATTACCGTAATATTGATATGTGCTTAAAAAGGTTAGAAAAGGTAAGATGATAAGAAGCTGACCACAGCAGCGTCATAGCGATGACCTTTACCTCTGAGATAAGTCATTTGCAAAATGCTAATAATGTTAGCTTAACATTGGTGTGCTGATTAGCGTAGCACTTATGCAGAGCAGCACTTGGCGTTGGCTATGCCCAAAACACACTGTGCCATTAGGGACTACTGGTTTTCTGCCCCCCACCCCCCTTTCATCTCTGAAGCTGGGATCGCTGGGCCGCAGAGGACCATGTTCTCCCCGACACAGATGAAAACCGCAGACTGCAGCGAAAACTGGCTCGTAAGGCTGTGGCACGCATGTGAGTGTCAGGGTTGGTGCTGAGGCTCTCTGCTGTTTCACCAACAGTTTGCATTTTTCACACCCATAATGCACCTGCACTGCTTTGAAGATGACAAGGCTTCTGTGTCTGGTTTGGTAACTAACATGTTTTTCCACAGCATTTTAAGTGGGGATCTCTCACACAACACCTTACCTGTTAGATCTTGTTCCCCCTGCCAGGTTGAATAAAGCATGCTGCAAATTTCACACACAACTGTCATGTCATTCACTCAAAGTTAGCAGTATGGCGCTCTTATACAACATTGTTTGTTTGTAAGTGGGACCTTTTCTGTTCTCTCATTTTCTCACTTACTGCAAGTGCAGGTTGAATACAACCTACCACAGATGGGAGGCTTGGAATGAAAGTGCTTTTTGGTCCATAACTATCTTTCTCTCTCTCTCTCTTAGGAAGAGAAAGGGATGGAAGAAGAGACGCTGTCGTCTTCCAGGTGTTGACTCTGTGCTGAAAAGCCTACCTGAGGAGGAGAAGGGAAATAGTGATGATGCGTGTGAGTGCTGTTTCAGCCTGGTGATTGGCCACCACATCCCAAGTGTATTTGTCAAATTTTTGATTTTTAATCTGGTCAAGTAAAAATGATGACACTGGAGTCTGAATGTTATCGTCAGTGCCAGCATTAACATTTCTTTAAGACCATGCCATTTTTAAATGCAGACAGCAGGACATTATGAGCTGCTTCTGACACACGTGTTCCTGTTCACCTTAAAAGCTTTTGATGTGGTGACAGAAGAAATCCTGGAAGTACCTACCTGTACCTGGAAGTTTTTATTGTTCTTTGAGCCACCATCAGCATGGTGATGACTCATTGGGTGGTGCTGTTGCCTCACAGTACCTGAGTTGGGAGTCTGATTCCCATTTTCCCTCTGGGTGGAGTTTACATGTTCTCACTCTGTCACATGGGATTCCTCCTGCAATTCAAAGACATTGGCTCCAAATTGCTTATAGTTTGTATGAATGTCTGTGTTTGTATATGCCCTGTGATGGACTGGCCTCCTGTCTAGGGCTGCAAGGTACCACTTTGTGATATAATCATGATTGTATAGTGCATGCACAATAATCACCAAGGCTTTAGATAGCGGGCAAAAACATTTGTCCCGAAGCCATTTTTTTGGTATTATGTACATACATCTACAGTTTGGTAAACACATACTAATGGACAAATGTTTTTGTAAGTGTATGTCTGAAATGTTCATGAGATGCATATTGTAACACCCAAATGTCACCTGTATGAATTTGGCATATCATGTTTATTAAATTCAGATAGCAGAGCACATACTGTTTTGGTGAATCATGGAAGCGTTAAGCACTGAACTGATAGGAACAGCTCAACAGCCACAACATCTTTTAAAAGAGGAGATATTGTGGATAAATAAGGTGAAAAAGGCAGTGGTGGTATGGCAGTGCTTCCTGCGGTTTAAGGTCCAGCAAGTTCATTAAACACAAGAATACAATGGATTTATACAGATTACTAAGTTTTGGGCATCACAATACACCTTGTTAATATTTTAGGCACACTACTAATCAGCAAATTGTGGGAGTAAGTAAATGCCTGTATATTACTGAAAAGCCAGCATCTGGGCAAATGTTTACACGCATCATCTAAAGCCCTGATGCTCATTGTGCATCCCCCCACTCTTTCTTTTGATGTACAAGATGCACTGCTTTGTTCTTAAGACGCTTCACAGTTTGCCCAGCGAGAGACTGCTGGGAATCTCAGGACTGAAAATGCTGCTCGACACGAATGTGCTGCTGGTTTTTATACAGAGATTCAGCTCTTCTTCTCTTCTAATGGCTCAGGCACTTTCTCCTTAAATCTGTGTTGCAGGGAAACTGATGGAAGGCTAAATATGACTGTTTTTTCTTTGAGTTAGTGCAACGCAGCACACTAGAGCTACTATGTGTTTTCACCGCCATCTTTCTCAAGTCCCCACTATGATAACTTCCGTTATGTGAAAGCTTCAATGAGAAATGCGTCTTTCAGGTGCCGGTGTTCCCCCGTGGTCCTGCACGGGATGAGCAGTTGAGAGATGGCCCGATGACTGACTATGTTTCCTTTGTCTTTGCGTAGCTCTGATTTCTTCTTCTGAAGACAGCGAAGAGGGCAACTCGGAGGACGTTGAATCATTAAAAAGTGAGAGTGATTCATCTGAAGATCTGGAGGAAATGGTAACGATTCACTGTTACACGACAGTAGTGAACATTTAAACACACATGCAAGGTACTGATTAATGCCTCTTCATCTCCCAGAAGGAAGAACAAGAGGCTCACGCCAAAAGGGAAAGTGAAGATAAAACAATCAAGATTGATATCCCTGAGGTTCTTAAGAAAAAGCTGGAGGATGATTGTTACTATATCAACAAAAGGAAAAAGGTGCAGATCTTCTGGTAGCTGGTAGATGGTCCTTGAGATGATCAGTGGATTTTGCTATGCAAGAGCGTAGTAACGCAAAACTATTGTTCAGAAGGCTTTTCTGTGGAAATTGCTGCTGCTTTGTCATAGAAATGTTATATGAGGTGATAAAATTATATGAGAAACTGTCTTACTATCCCCAACCCCCCCCCCCCCGCCGACCAAAGTATTTAGTTCTTTCACTTGTTTGACTAAACAACTACTTGTTCTCAACCAGCTGGTGAAGCTTCCCTGCCAGATGAATATCGTGAACATCTTGGAGTCCTACGTGAAACATTTCACCATCAACGCGGCCTTTTCCGCCAACGAGAGATACCGGCACCCCCAAAGCGTGACTCATGCTGGATCTAACCCACACTATGTTCCTCCTGAAAAAAAGTGAGTTCCAGGGCTGTATGAAGTGGTGTCCCCTAATGCTTTAATGAAGCATTGTCTTATTTCATTAATGTGTCTTGGTTACGTTTATGAACATGGAAATAATCTTGTTGATTCAGAAGATCAAGACTGAGTTCTAAATTGTATCATAGTTGAACTCCATGTTGTAGAAACCTCAGCTTAGTCTTAAATCCAGAGAACTCCTTTGTCTTCTGCCTTACTGTTCATGTGTCCTGTAGACCCAAAGTGGGCAGTCATTGTTCCACATATATATTAAGTAATGTGCACCGCAGGGGTGTCTGCAAGCCATCCCTGTCTCATTGTAGAGCCCACACGTTTTAGTTAGCTTCTCCATGTTTAAATTATCATTGTGTGTATTTTGGTGTCATGGAATATACGCCATTTGGAAAATGACTGTGGCAACTGTCTCTGGATTTTTGCTGCTGCACCGCTGTTCTTCCTTGGAAATCTTTATGTTTCCCATAAGCCTGCTTCTCATCATCAATGTTCTTCTCTAGTGAGGAGCTGTGCAAGGAGATGGTGGATGGGCTGCGGATCACATTTGATTTCACGCTCCCGGTGATTCTCCTGTATCCTAACGAGCAAGCTCAATTCAAGAAGATCAGCTCATCCAAGCTGTTCATGCCCATTAGGGATGCAGCCGTGACTTCTGGAAGGTAAGGGGTAATTGCTGTGGATAGTGATCGCTGTGGATTGTGATTGCTTTCTGCTAGCTGCCACAAAGGGAAACTTTGGCCTTAACTGTGGATGGATGAGTTCAGACGAGGCTAATTGTGTGTTCTTGGCCGCTTTTGGAAAAGCTGATGAAAACAGTCGTAGTCCCAGATCACAGCACAAACGGCTCGTAGGGGAAGCTGCTTTTGTTCAGCACTATTGTTTGTTTGTTTTTTTTTTTTTAACCAAGGACTCTGTGTACAGGCTGTTCCTCCTGTTCTTGCATGTCGCCGTCTGGCTTATTTTTGTGGCCTTTATTCAAGCAGCAGTCAACCCTACAAATCATAGTCTTCTCTCACTGTCACGCTTTGTACGGCGATCAGTATGATTAATTGCCCGACTAAAAGTGGATCTGTAGAGAAACATTTTCGCTAAAGAATGCTAAATGACAATTCTGCTTAGGTCTGAATAAAGCCTGCTAGCCCATCTGCGAACTGAGTTCCCAGTGAGATACTCAAGTCATCGATCTTTTCATTGAGGCCCTCGGCCTGCAGGAATAGCTATACTTGGGTGTCGTAAAACTCAATACGTTTAGTGTCTCTTTGGAAAACACGGCATGAAATTATTTCTCTGGCACCCTTTTCCCTACCCACTGAAATACCATTCAGAATAATGCTGGTTTGCCAGCCACTGAGTCTTTCTTGTGTGCATGTCGTGTTTCGCGTTACATTTAGCAGACACCTTTATACAAAGTGAGTGCAGGGTCAGACAGTGCGTGTGGTGCAATAGGGGTTAAGGGCCTGACAATGACGTCACCCTATTGGCCATGGGATATGAACTAGCGTCCATCCTTACACAGGATTCACAGAGCTCCCACCCCCACGCTCCGTTATTGGCCTTTCACTGTTTGTTTTTTTTTGTGCATATCTAGGTCATATTTGAAATTCAAATGCCAGACTGCTTAATGAAATAAGCGTCCCCCCCGCACAGGATGCCGCGGGAGTGCTCCCCCAGCCCCCCAGGCCTGAACCCATCCACGCCACAGGCCTCGGACTGTCAGTTGGCCCCTGGCGAGCCGTCCACGCCCAAACGGCGGCGTGCCGAGACTGACGCCCCCATGTCCCTGCGCCGTTCCACCCGTCACACCTCTGGGGGGGACCGGCTGTCTGACCCCGGGGCGTCCCCCCAGCCCAAGAGGCGGCACTCGGAAATGGCTGCCTCACTGCCGAGATTCATCCTCAACCTGGAGAAGAGTATGTGCCTGTGCTGTCCGTTTGCCTGTGCTCTCTGTTCGCCTGTCTGCTGTTTCTCCATGGGGGATGACCGGGCCGCCATTAGGGACCTCGTGTTGCTGTTGCGAAGCAGCATTAGACGTATCTGTTTCACCCGTAATTCCGCGGAATGGAGACAGAGCTGCTTGCTTCCTTTCCTTCTCTCTCGTTGTCCTTGTTGTAAATGTTGCTCCTTTATCTCGGTAAGAGACCCCTGTTGACAGCGGCTCCTCCTCGCCTTTACCGTTGACCCCCAGTAAAGAGGGCGGCTGTGTCTTCTCAGGCCTGGAGAGCAGCAGGAGCAATGAACTCAATGAGGTTTGTGTGTCTATTGTTGTGTGTAGCTATTTTTCATAAAAATATAATAATGATGAAAAGTTGTGTGGGAGCTGCCTGTAATAATGCAGGATGGATGTAGCTTCTGCCTGGCTGTACCTGTGCTCTCATTCACTTACCTCAGCCATACAGGTTTGCCACTTACCACTAAGCATCCCGTCATTGGTGATCGTAGGTCTTGAGCTGGAAGCTCACTCCAGAGAACTACCCGCAACGTGACCAGCCGCCGCCTCCATCCTACATGTACGGCTCACAGCACCTCCTCCGCCTCTTTGGTGAGCTCCCCACTGACCTCTAGTGGTTAAATCCTCCTTGTCACTCCATGCCAGAGGCCTTCTGCCATCAGCTCATGGGTTGCTGGGCTGTTAGTTGTCGTCCTGTAGTTTTTCTGTCCGGGCTACTTCTTCATCCACCCCTTGTGGTCCTGCGCCTCCTTTGCCCCCCCCCCCCCCACCACCACGGGGGCTTTTTCCCCAAAGGGTGCAGAGTAGCATGTCACTGTTTCCCGCCTGTAGGAATGAACGTGGCTCATCCACACTACCATGATTGATGTTTACATTTTTTTTGCATCCTTATTTGGTAAAGCTGTTTGTTTTTGTGACATGTTGTTCTTTGGCTTTGTTTCAGTGAAACTTCCGGAGATTTTGGGGAAAATGCACATCCCTGACAAGAACCTGAGGGCTCTGGTGAAGCACCTGGAGCTCTTCCTGGGGTACGCTGAGAGCACCGTCCCCCTCACGCAGCGTCCTGTCCGTGTCCCACCCTGTGGTCTGGCTGCTTCTCAGCTCAGTTTCTTGCCATTAGTTAATTTCAAATACTGTAAAGGGGTGAGACAACATCCAAAAATGAGCTCACTTAGCTGTTAATGGGCCCACACAGAATTTACTTAAATTACGGGTATAACAAATTGCCCACATTTGCATAATTATCAAACCTAGTAGCTTGGAGATGCTTAGCGCACACCCCGTAGAAGTGTTTGTAGTGTGGATGTTCAAAGCTTTTCCAGCAAGAGCATAGGTAATCTGCTGGAAATTCCCATCTGGCTGAAATACAACACAAATCAGCTAGTGGAGTATGTCAAGTATGAGTCATTTATGGAGCTAGAAGTGACTTTAAAATGAATTATGGGTGGCCTCAGCAACACAAAACATTTACATTCCCATTGTCTGACCCCTGAGCACCAGGGCGAAGACCATTAGCCTTCAGACATCTCTGGATGACGAATACAGCTGCATTTGTTGTTGTCGATACAATGAATGTATTTTTGTTTGCAAGTTCTTTTTTAAAAAAAAATAAAAAATTCAGAGCCTTTTCCAGTAAGAAACGAGAGTTCTGAAACATTAAAAATGACACCAAAGATGGCTGTGACAGAAGTGTGTTATGCTGCTTTGTCAGAAAAGCAGAAGACCGTGAGGACAGTAAACCATGCAGTGGGTTTTAGGAGAGAGGAAAGGCCATTTAGATGTGATGGATTAACTTTAAGGTCAGCCAGTAGTCGGCACACTGCTGCTTATACTGTACGGGTCCGATGGCTTGTCCTCTTCACTGCAAGCAGGACACATGCGTTTTTAAAGCTCTGTGGGTCACTGCATGGCTTAGCCTTGTAGAAAGTTGGGTATTAACTCGTGAAAATGGGTTAAAGCATCCTGTGATTGACAGTGGAGAAGGTGGATTTTAAAGCTTTCCTCCATTGCTGTTCATCACAAAGAATTTTGGGAGAAATTATGAGTAGATCAAGGAATCATCTCCAGAAACCGGAGTCTGGTGGATTGCTTTGCAGTATCTCACTTTGCGTGATAGTTATTGATATACGGGCTGGGAATTCCTTTAGAACTGGAACATGGATTTCAGGGCGTTCAGTTATGTTGGTTAAAACATACTTGTCCTTCCCGAATGCAAAGAGGTAAGGAAGATTAGTGGAGTTACGCAAGCCCCATTCTGGGCCGTAACCCTTAATCCTGCCCAGTCATCTTCAGATGGCAGCAGTTGGGGGATTTTCCTTGCCGCCTTCACTAATCAATGTGCCGTTCTCTTTGTAAAGGCTGCTGTCTGGTGAGGAGTTAAAGAGTTCTGTCAGCTGGCCAGATATCCTCTAGTGTCACATCTAAGAGAAATCATTTGGTCTTGCATGTCTGAGTCTGAGAAGAAAGGTGTGTAGGAATGATTTAGAGTAATTTTCAAGCTGTAGGCCTATGTGAGAGTTAGTGAACGTTGGTATCAGTCTCTGTTATTGTTGGTTTATGCCATTGGTTCTCAATCCTGTCCTGGCGCCCCACCTGCCAGAATGTGTTCCTTCCAACCCTATCTCAGTCGGGCTCGGATGGTCCTTAATAAGCTAAAGCCGATTTCAGACCGAACATGCTACGCTGCGCTCCATGCCGCGTGCTGCTTGGGGAACACCGCTGCGCGGTGTGAAGCATTGTTGCGAGATCAATAGAAACAAGGCACCGAACCGGGCACAGAAATCTAAATGGAGGAAAAACTTATATCGTCCGTGTCTGAGTTCCCAGAGCTATATCACACAAGCGTACCATCTTTTTGCATGCAAAGTATACATTATCGCTACTGACCGCGAGCCAAAATGACAGGGGAGAAACCACGCCTACTCTTTGCGCAGAAGCCACGCGGCGAGCACATCGCGTTGAGCGGACACCGCTGTTTTTTTTGAATGGGGCACGCACAGCGCATGCCGCGTTTGGTCTGTAACCAGCTTTAGCCTATTAAGGACCATATACGCCTGATTAAGGTAGGGTCGGAACGAAAACATTCTGGCAGGTGGGGCGCCAGGAACAGGATTGAGCACCACTGGTTTATGGACTCTGTATTGGCGTAGGGGGTGCGAATGGCATTGCAGAGGCTGGGGGGGTTCCCTACCCATGTCGCTGACGTGAGTAGGTGTCTCTCTGTGGGCAGCCTGGGCGATTCAGCACTCTGTGCTCTCATGCTGACTGCAGCTGTCCTTCCTGCACCCCCACACCCAGGGCTCAGTGTGTGAATATGGTACACTTACTTTGTTCTTCGCTGATGATGGTGACTTCTGATTGGTCACCGTGTGGACATACACATTCGGGGTATGTGAATCTATCGTTGTGTGCATGGCTGTGAGAAAAGCCACGTCTTCTGTGCCTAGGGTTTGCTTCATAACTAACTGGCTCCTGTGATTTAGTGAAAGACCACAACGTTAGTACAACTTAGCTGTCATTCCATTATGAATAATCACTTGCCTTTGAAATTGAGGTTTAGACACTCGCAGTGCAATGCCTACAGTGTGACATTAAAGTAGTCATAGTGGTGCTGTTTACTGTCAGCAGATATGTTATGAGCTCCTCTGTGCCTACCCCCCTGCAGGTTCTTGGCGGAGTTTCACGAAGATTTCTTCTCTGAGTCTGCCTATGTGTCTGCCTCGGAGGCCCACTACAGCATGAAGAACCCCCGGGCCCTCTGATGACGCCTTCCCTGGCGGGGTGGAGAGCTCCAGTGTGGTGCTGGTGCTGGTGCTGCGCCTTGGGTGACCGGCCGATCCTCCGTGCTGCCGCTGCCCTCGCCTTTCTTTGAATGGCAGATGATGGAGCCCAAGCCCTTTTCTGCTTCAGATCTTCTCCTGGACCGCTGCGGCCACGTTCTGGACCCCTGAGCCTTGACCTGGAGATCTGTTCCTTGGATGCCTGTCATCTTGCTGCTTGGTGACTCCTGATGTGCTGTTCAGCTTTGATGGCAGCAGTGTTTGTTTTTTTCGGGAGACATTACGGCTGAGTGAAGTGGGAACCTTTTTAAAGATGATTCCCTGTTGATTTGGATATTTTCTTCCATATTGGCCTTCGCTGAACTCTTATTTACTGACACAATGGTCCAGCTGTGGATATCACTGTTAGTTTTTTTTATAGTTTTGAGAATAAAAACGTTTATAGAACAGTTCCCATCAGCAAAGTTCCTTTTTCCTCTTCTTTTTCCATTCTGCTGGTCTGTGTTGATGAGTTTTCTTGCAGTTTTATACTACTGAAGAAAAAGGTTTTCCGGTCAAATTCAGACGGCATAAGTTCTATATAAAATTCTGTCATTACAAATGTTTTGAAGGTGTCAGGTGTTTTAGAACTTGTTCCACTGAATGTTGGTGGGGACACCCCCCCCCAATTCAGGTTCTGGGATGTCTTATATGATACTGAATTTCCCTCGATTGTCATGCACGGGTTACTAGGTCGTGTGTACGATGCAGCAGTAATCTCCTCATGCTGGTTAAACAAATGTAAGGGATAGATTTTTCTGTAATATAAAGAGGTGCATTCATAAATATCAGCTTGGGTAAACCAAATATAGTTTAAGTATTTTTGTATTGGGAAAATATTGTGGGTAATACTGAAATTTGTTTCATTTCTACTGTCTGCTGTGAACACATTACTGAACTGCATTTTCATATGACACAGAAGGTAACATTAATTGTCCTTGTCACATTTGGATGTGTATTGGAAACAAATTTGACAGTGTCTTCCAAAAGTGCTGACATGGGTCACATTCTGCTGTGGTGCCGGGACAATGTGTGAAGGCTAGGAATGAGTGAGAGTGCATATTTACATTGTTTTATGGTGTCTTAAGTTGGGTATCTGCTTACCACCAAATTGATCATTAGACCTCAGTGAACAAAATTGCCCTTGCTCCTATATATACTACATATACTTTATGTCATTGTTTTAAACTTCATCCATCCAACAATGGTTGCACTCCTGTATAAAAATGTGAAATAGACTGCACAATATGAGTAATTAATGCACAGAGAAAGCTGATGTAGCTGTCCGAAGCTTAGCGTCTGGGGAAGAACATTATGAAAGCAGTACAGAATGAAGTTTAAATGAGCTTTGTCATCTTGGCTTGTAGATATCGGCGCATGGTGGCTGTGACTTGCTGTGCTGTTTCAGATTAATATTTCAGTAATGTTTTAATGAGCTTTTCTTTATATTTATAGATTCATGGTATTTAAACGGGATGTTTTTTGTCATGCAAATGATTGATAAGGTTTTTCGCTGGTATTTCATATCTAATTTGCAGTTTTATGAAGAGAACCTATGATGAAGCAAGTAAATATGCAATTTATACAAGCTGAAAGGAAAATAGAATTAAACCATGTAAGGTAGACTTTAGACCCTTCATGTTGAAAGAGATATATGTAGTTTCACCAAATGCAAATCTGCTGCAAAGAATATCATTAGGATAGCTAGGTTGTGGTCTCTTTCAGGTTGCAGTAAAAGCAGCTGCATTTTCTTTATAATGTTACTAAATTGCATGTTTAGAACTATAAAAGATACTTATTCTGCTTTTTCTCACACTTGTAATCAGAACATATTTTTCCAGTACTGAAAATGTGCTAAAGAGATTGAGGGGAAAAAAACAGGGCAAATATATTATATATAGACATGATTTTTCTATAAAAGGAACTTTTTGTATAGAACTATGCCGATGCTTAACAATGGGAATCGTATGTTTGTCTTTGGTATTTGCTGTGACTTTAATCTTCAAATTTTTGGTATTTCAGTAAAACACAGGGTAACTGAAAACAGTGGTCTTGTGGTCACAAAGCAATCCTAAAATTTATAAGAATACTGCAGAAAATAGATTTCCCCTCCGTTTAAAAATAAAGATTCTTTAATGAGTGACTTTTTTTGTTTTTCAGTGCATCATATCTACAAAATTTTCGCTACTGTCTTCTTTACATCTTTTAATACCAGCAACTGTATATGAAAAATCTGTGCTACGTTCCGTAGTGATAAAGTACTATTGTAACATTTGCATTGCTCTTTGCAGTTTTGCATGCATTGGTTAAGAACATCTGCAGTATTGGGCCAGATTCCTCATGTCTAATATTAAAGATACATTGGTACCATTTCTTTCAGACCTAGTGTGAGTCCAGATGCTCACTTCATGGTACTCACCGATACCAAATTGTGGGCTGGGCGATGTCTAAACCAGTTTTTTTTTTTTTTTTATTCCAACCCTTCTTTAGGCTTATGTGGTCCTTTACTTTCAGCCTTATATGGTCCTTAATAGGCTAACAATGAATGTAGCTGGTTGAAAGCAGTGTGGATTGGAATGAAAACATTTTGGCGGGGGCAGGGGTGGGAGGGGGGAATGGGGGACCAAGAACAGGATTGAGAACTGCTGGTCTAAACAAAGATTTGATATTTTCATTTTAAAAAATTGGGATAAACTAATATTGAAATTTAGCCAAACAGCCAGCATTAAACTGGCTGGGTGAGGGAGTGGATGAGCTGTGCAGAATCTTTTTTGGTCTCAGTGGAAAGCGACATATTGGTGGGCAGGATTTAGGCCTAATTATGATTTGAAAATATGTCACAGGTCATCTTAAACCATCTAAAGCAGTAGCTGACAAACATTTTACACTGCAGAACACCTCAGAAAGTATTCCGATCTACACATACCATCATTACAATATAGTGGGTAAGAGTATGGTACCACATCAGTGCCAAAACTAGAGGGCGATAAAACACAAGGTGAAAAAAATACTCCTGCTTTAACAAGTTTTAATATTCGCGTGTGTAAATATCCCACTCGTGAGTACAGATGTGAAACTCGTAAGCAGAGAGAAATTAGAATTGCATGCATGTGTGTTATACTATCATGCTCAAACTGTCTTCGTCTTTTTTCCTTCTCAATTTGATAGTTATCCTTGCTTGCCAAGTAGATTACCTTCAGCTGCCCTCTGTGCTCGAGTAATATATCAATTCAAGTCAAATTTAAGTAGGCTGTCATTTCTAAACTATCAGAGATACAAACGTAATATTTGGGATAGGAGCACCTGTGATCTTTTTATGGGGAATCTGAGAGGGTCACCTGAGACCTTCTGGGTGAGGTGATGTGGAATGACCCAAATGGCCGTTCTTTAACCGGATACCTGCTGAAGGTCCAGCCCCGTATGTTGATATTTCCCAGTCACGCCAGTGCTTCGCCACAGGCCAAATCTATAGAAGATTTGGATATATCTGATTTGGATGAACAAGATCTTGTGGGGATCTATATCAACTAATGTCCTCAAGAAATCAGCCTGGCCTTATATTTATGCAGGAATAGAGGTTGAGCTTATCTTTGTCAGACAGCCTGTTCTGCAAGTTTTTAAAAAAATATGCTGAGTGTTAGAGAGCAGGTTTAGTGTTCTTAAAAGCCATGCATGATGATACGATGGCTACTGTTAGCTAACTAAAGCGTGCATGATTGCCTATTAATAAATTAGTCCATCAATAATGCAGCATTAAGTGGATATTCACTGTTAGCAGTGCGGAGTGTTTGTGAAAAGATGTTTGTGTGTTTAAGCCCATGACATAGTGAAAATTACAAAAGAATACAGAGGGGATGCCCCATGTCCCCGAGGGGACAGCTTCATAATTTATCATTTAAATGCCAAGGTCTATTTATTGGGGGGGGTGGGGGAGGCCAGGATGCAGAGGGTCAGACATTTTTTTTTTTTGCTCTGTTCTTCATTCAACTTGAGTACAGTGCTTCAAAACTGAAGCAGCATTAAACGGAAAAAGATAACACCTAAATAAATGATCTGATTCAGCCAATGGGCGGAGAGCGTATTTAACGTTTGACCTTACGTACTTTTTTACATTGGGTGGGTTTAGGTCTGTCTGCAGCTTACGTGACGTGGAGGAGATCTGCGGGTGTTCTGTCGAGTTGAGCTACTTTGTCCAGTTAAACTACCATAGTGCTAATCGACAGCGCTAAGCCTAACTCCCAAAAAACCCCTAATCCCCCAAAAAACCCCTAAACACTAACCCTAATCCCAAAACGGTGGAACTGCACATGCGCAGAAAGGCTCGATAGCACGTCTGGATAGGTAGCTCAACTCTTCAGAACACCGGCGGCTGCAGGGGTGGAGTATAAACTGACTGCAGTCAAGGCGGACAACTTCTACTCCTCGTAGTGTGCGAGACCTGACCGCAATGGCAGCACTGCCAGAAGGGTGTAGATAAATCTATACAAATATCACCTGCATGCACGTTACTTCTTTTACAATAAGCAACTCCTGATCCAAACTGTTAGCAGTGGAAAAAAATAAACTATTGTGTATAGTGGCCCTGTGTAAAAAGATAGCTGCCATGTCAAATACATGTATTTCAAGGATTCAAAGTTTTTATTGTCATGTACAGAGTACAATGCGATTCTTACTCTTAGTTGTGTCGTCACGGGGGCGGTTCGGGTTCGTGCAGCCGGCTGAGAGGTGCTGCGCAATCGGTCTTAAGTCGTCTTGTTCTCCCCAACGTGAAAGGAGTTCACTTTAAAACGATTTTTAAAAATGAGGTTTAATTTAGACGACTTTGAAGATTTATGTTCTTTCTGTGACAATGAGAGTGAATCCAAGGAACATTTATTTCTTGCTCTCGCGAGGTTTTTGTACCATGTGACATAGTGACGCGAGGTGACGTTTTGCAGCGGCGGCTGAAGTCGGACATGATGCTTTGCGTGATTAAAATTGATTTATATGATGTAATGCTTTATTTTACAAGGTATACTTTGAACAGAAATGTTTTTTTTATAACACAGCTCTTTCTTATACTCGGAAAATTCCATATCCATAAAAGAAAATGGTGTAATGTTAAGCCAATTTATTTTTTATTAATGAGTTTAAACAATACAGCAGCACCTTAAGTTATATTAAAAACAAAAAAGATATGAGATCACACGAATTACTTCTTTTTTATAAACTTGCGTAATACCCCTGGCGCATTCTTATTTGTTAGACGTGGCTATTGTATTCTGTATGTCTGGTATTTGGAAATGAATGTACATTGTTTGTGTTTTATGTATGTACAGTTCTTGAAAATAATTTAAAAAACGATGCATTGCGTCAGGACCAGAATGCATTGCTTTAAGCCAGCGCTGTAAGCGGCTGTATTAAGTCGAACGCACCCATTCTGTGTGAAAGAGACAGGCCGCGACACTAACCTAAAATAACAGAGCATGGATCGTTTCCTACTTCATAAATGTCCACGTGTGGAGTATAAAAACTACCTGAGCAATAGCAGTGGGGACTGTCGAAGCAGCAACCTGGTACATTTGGCGATTAACACTCAAAGAAGAGGAGCTCTGGACAGTGAAAAAATCATTGATGCCTTTTCACTAAACCACAACAACAGGCGCATTGTGCTGTTATGAAGACATCTAATAGTAAGTGAGAGATTTTCCAGTCTCTAGCTCATTTTGAGTTTAATTATTTGGGACTTGACGCTGTTTTAAGTCTGGAATGGAATACTGCCGATTCCTGGTGACTCCTTTCAAATACTTTTCCCGCTGCTATGTTCATGATGCAGTGTGCTTCCGTTTCTGTTTGTATCGAGCAGGTAGATTTGTGTGTGGTTTCATCGTCAGAGATTGTCTGTAGGTTTGTTGTTCATGCCTACCCTGATGTGTACGCATACATGTGTGTATAGGTGTTGTAATAAAAACAGTGATAACACATCACCAGGAAACGTAAATTTCACAGCACCCTAAATAAAAGGCCGAACTACCCCGTAGACGAGCAGTACAAATTATCTGGAGCCGCCCCTGAACACAACTCTCATTTATAGGCCACTAAATATTACGATATTTATAAAACAAGGAGTTGAACCAAAATAGAAATGGGTATATCTACCAATAGAGTCTGTCTTTACTGGAAAAGGCGAATCGGCAAACCTAGTTCACGTTCTGGTTAGCTCGCCAAAAACTCTACCGGTACACTTGCAATTTAACTTTATTTTAAATTTGATTAAAATAGAATTTCATAGAAAATATATCATAAAATCATAGAATATTTTTAACGACAGCCATGACCTAAATGTACACAGTAACAGCAGCAGCACAATCCAGACCTTATGGGAGTTTTTTATGATTATTGCGGCCAAAAAACGCTTCATTCGCAGCGGTTTTTCCTCATAATTTGCAATGCAAAGTTCTGTATGCTTTTTTGAATAGAATTTACTTAAATTGGAAAAATTACCGGTTAACTACTACTAGCGAAGAAGGAGACATATGTAATTACTGTCTTTGTATATTTCATTTTATATAGCATGAAACAGCAGAGCTGATTGTGAAAAATGACAAACTTTCAGGCACTAGATGGCAGTGTGACGCTAATCTACCTTTTAATTTTATCCAAAGCGTGTTTTAGGTTGTGTTATACCTCTTTCTTCCCAAATCTGTAGGGTGACATTTCAGGGGGGACATTATGAGCTACTAAACATCTTGCAAACTATACTCGAAAACTGAAAGGCTCCGGTACTTGGATGAATAGTTCAATTTTTCTTCTGTTTTTACTGGTTCGTTTCCTTGACTGAAAGACTCATCCAGCTGTTTCACATTAACATTAGAGACACATGCATGATTACAGGAGATTGACCAATCAGCACACAGCAAGAACTCAGTGCTAAAGTGAAATCCAGATCTTTTTAAATGAAATAGCAGTTTACAAACCCTGTCTGAGCTCATAGTGCCCCCCCTGACATGGATTAGGTGGCCACCCTACATGTCTAGGGATCTCTCTGTTTCTCCTAACTTCAAGGGAGGTGTTTTTTATGAGTAGTTAATGACAATTGTTCCAAAAAATATCAGTTATTTCAATGTGATAAAAATATAACATTATTTTTGTATAATATACATCCAGTAGGTTAAGGATAACATATTCAAGGACTTATGAAAAACCCTCAGCGTGGAATAGGAAGCAGCATTGACATCATCCTTTCTTCTCTGATGGTATTTCACAGGTGTCATTACGCTGTAGGGTGCAGTATTTTGGAACTGACCTTCCAGACCAGTTATCATCAAATCAGCAACCCATTTGCAAGAGAATTAGTTTGAAGAAGAAAAAAAGAATAACTACTTGTTATTTGGTTTAGCAGTAGTTTTTGAATCTGTTTTGTTACTATCCAGGGGTGCGTTTCCCTAACCCTGGGGTGCCTTTTTGGGAAACGCACCCCAGGTTAATAGTGTACGGTTTCAGACTTTTGTGTGAAGAAGTTCAGTGTCTAGTGTCGAATAAACTTCTATGCAACAGCAAACCAATTAGCTGAATATTTGGGAAAATTACTCCAAAGTTTGTTATACATTTATGGAAATTGCAGAAGTCTGCAAGAGAGAGAATCTTGTGGATCTTCCTGGCAATAAGGTTTACAAACATACTTATTAAAAATGTAACGAAGATGTTTTTATATCTGCTACAATAGGACACATTTTTCTGTTGTGTTTGTCTTTTTATTATTGTTTGAAAGTATTGTGAGGACTGTCAATTAACAAATGAACAGCTATCCAATGTTCATGTTAGAGTATAAATTGTAGTTGATATACATTCTTACAGACCTGAACTGAGATTTATACTGTATTCTTTCTGTTTACCTGCTTTAGAAAGAAACTATTTTCTCGTTGTGTGTATATTCTTAATTGTATTGCCAGTCATTCCGAGGGGAAGCACAGGCCAAAAAGCAGAGCCCACTCTGTACGCATGGTCCTTACACTTATATAAATTCAGTATTTGAAGGGGGGGACATATGCACACAGATCAGGAGTTCAACTTGAAGGGTTCCTTCATTTATATAGTGTGTGTTGGTTATAAACAAACATCTGAAGGATGTGCTGGCCAGACATTTGAGCTGATTGAGTAAAGCAACATGCTTGTGAAGTTTTCCCATGTATGAAGGGAAGGAGCTGATGAGCTGGCAGGTCTGATGGAGGCTGCAGATGCTGCATATCCTTAGTGATACGTGAGTGTTGACATTTAGGGCCGTCCAGGGAAGCGCCTGCATTTTAGCTTTTATTAACTAAATGGGTGGACATCTGCTTTGGCAACCGAGTGAATAAACTGTACAGGAAGTGGTGTGCCAGAGTATTTTATTTCTGTCAAAGAAACAAATAGAATTGAAAAAACATATGCTATATGGAGAAAAGTACTGGGTTACCTGGCCGTTGCACCTAAAGGAACTTTTATGGCGTCCCATTCTAAATCCATAGGCATCAGTATGGAGTTGGTCCCCCCTTTGCAGCCATAACAGCTGCCACCCTTCTGGGAAGGCTTTACACAAGATTTTGGGGTGTGTCTGTGGGAATTTCTGCCCCTTCATCCACGCATTTCTGGGGTCAGACACTGATGTTATATGTGAAGGCCTGGCTTGGAATCATCGTTCTAGTTCATCCCAAAGGTGTTTGATGGGGTTGAGGTCAGGGTTCTGTGTGGCCAGTCAAGTTCTTCCACACCAAACTCACCCAACCATGCCTTTATGGATCTTGCTTTGTACACTCAGGCACAGTCATGCTTGAACAGGAAAATGCCTTCCCCAAACCCAAAAAGTTGGAAGCATGGAATTGTCCACAATATCTTGGTATGCTGAGGCATTAAGAGTTCCCTTCACTGGAACTAAAGGGCCTAACCCGACCCCTAACAACCTCATACCATTATCCCTCCTCCACAAAACTTTACAGTTGGCACATTGCAGTCAGGCAGGTAACATTCTCCTAGTATATGGCAAACCTAGACTTGTCCATCAGACTGAAGGCAGAGAAGCATGATTCGTCCCTCCACAGAACATGTTTCCACTGCTCCAGAGTCCAGTGGCAGCATTCTTTTCATCACCCCATCCAACTCTTGCCATTGCGCTTCATGATATGAGGAATGCATGTAGTTGCTCGGCCATGGAAGCCCATTCCATGGCATACAATTTTTCTGTTGGGGTTAATGCCAAAGGATGTTTGGAACTCTGCAGTAATTCAGTGAACGGAGCATTGGACACACCTCTTAATCACAGATACCTGTATAATGCAACACAAAGCATCCTTAATGCTTATACCCACCATTATAATCTGTTATAAATGCATATATAGTGCATTAGAGATGAGAGCTTCATAAAACATTCATAATACATAATAAACATGGCTATGTTGGGTACCTACACTATGGAAAACATCATGCCTGGTACCGGTTCCCAAGAAGCCTCACCCCAAAGAACTCAACGACTTTAGGCCTGTTGCCCTCACCTCACATGTAATGAAGACCCTTGAGCGGCTGCTGCT
>JAODKC010000038.1:25631662-25649083 GCA_026777985.1 Mormyrops attenuatus
GAGTGTAGCCCTGGTCGTCTGCTCGCAGTCATATTTGCTGAGTGTAGCCCTGGTCGTCTGCTCGCAGTCATATTTGCTGAGTGTAGCCCTGGTCGTCTGCTCGCAGTCATATTTGCAGGAGTCTTATGCAAAGCTGTGGACAAAAACGATTGACGGATGTTCATTACAAAAACAGGGTTCCTACTGTCTCCCAGCATTTTCGCAAGCGATTCCATTCCATAGCTTGTGTTTTAGAATGGCCCTACCGAGAAACCTAAATTTACAGCTCTGCTCCTGCGATACGCTCGTGTTATGTGGATCCACAACACAGCCGTCTCCATGACAACTGCAGTCCGGCAGAAAAGACAGTTCACTGTGTCCCATCCAATGTTGCCGCACGCTTGGAATAATCGTCACTGGTGTAACATGAGCATGATCACACATGCATACCCTGCACGTCCAGTGGCTCAGACATAGTCATGAAAAAAGAAACAATCAAGTGAAACTTTTTGGGGGGTTGGGGGGGATTCGTGTTGTCGTGGTTGCGGGAAAATGAGCAGCCATTGGGATCTAATGGTGGTGATTAGGGGCCACGAGATTCAAGCTTCTTGTCGTTTTTGGGAGGGTGGCCATCTCTGGCAGGTGGCTGGCCCTGGAGATGGTAGAGCACGCTTCCTGGATGCGGGGGGCCATATGTTTTTTGTATTGCACACAATCTGTCACGGTTTTGTTAGGACCCGAACTAAAGCAGGCGGCAATCTGCTGGCGTCTCTGATGCTACAAGCTGAATTTGTGTCAGTAACCTTCAGCTCTGAAGCTCCCATGCTCCCTTTTCGCAGTGAGTGTCTTCACAATCAACTAATATTAATCTTTATATGTGCTTTGTGTAAATACGTGTCTGTCTGATTCCATCCTTGCAATGGGATTTTAAAACAGGTTATTAACAATGTCTTTCGGATTCGTGCTTATGCGGTTTAATGTAAACCCAGGGCCACACACAGTCTTGAAAGAATAATTGTATCTTTTCAACAGGAGATGGAACATGTGTCAGGGGTGATGGTGAATTACACACTGCCTCCTCCAGCCAGACCTTTAATTAGCCGACAGTGTGGGCAGTGATGGGGAATCTGCAGTTAAAAAGGAGGAAGGAGCAGAGGGGGTGAAAGAATGTGGGAAAGAGAGGAACGTCGACACACTCATCTGGGCTCCTTCCACGTCTCTTTACTGAACACTTGTTTTTTTTAGATTTTTTTTGTTTGGCCAAGGTTCAGTACTAGAGCATACAGAAAGTATGACATTTCTTGCAGATATTAATGTGGAACAGAGACAATAATACAATTCATGAAGATAGATATTTGGTTAGGTCTAGATGGTCCCTTCCATTCGATTTTCCTGTCGATTGCACAGTAGTGTCAATGACTGGACCATGAAAATATTTATTGTTGATTGTTTAGATGTAATACATATTCAAGGCAGCCGCTTGCGGAATTTTATGCTCTTTGTCATTTTATTGCTTAATATCTATTTTATGTGAATATGAGGCATCTTTGTTGCTATGCGAAGACTCGATTGTTATGTACATGAGTTTTGTTGAATAACCATTTCAGAACCCATCGCCTGTGTGATCCACTCAGTGTTCCTGTTATTTGATGTCTGGAGAAAGTTGATATGTTAGAACTTTAAATGGCAAATTGTTAAAAAAATTGTGTGAAATTTTCAGCTTTTTGCACGTACATCTTGTTCTGTTATCCAGACAGACATGCATGACTGAAATACACACATACACATATACACACACACACAGGTTTGTAATTATATCTTTGTGGGGACACTCCATTCCTTACTAAGGGGAAAACTCTAATCACAACATGATGACCATAACCCCTACCCAGCTCTAACCTTAAGCATTAGTAACCAAACAAAATATGAGACTTCTGGAGATTTTTACTTTATTGATTGCATTCACAGATCTTTGTGGGCACCTGAGAAATGGTCCAACATCAAAATAGCAGGTTTTTATTACATTGTGGGAAACATTTTCTCTCCACAGTGTAATATAAACATAATCCAGACACACACACACACAAACATACATACATACACTCAAACATCAGTGGTATTGATTTTAGTAATGAAGTAAAACTCAGTGACAAAAAAAGTGAAGCACCCAGACGGAGTGGTGGAAATGAAATGAATCTGCACGTGGTGAAAGGTCATGTGACTGTATCACAATGATTATAATATCAGATCAAATGGATAACAGTGTTGGCAGTATGGGCACACTGCTGGTCCCCAGTTCAGAAGGTTGTGGTCCCCCCCTGGGCCTTGATTCATGCGGCGATACAGAGGGGAAGGGAGTCATACAGCCGTTGTTTCCTCTCCTGTGGCAAGTTGACCCACAGCTTTTGTAACTGGCGCTCGAGATCCTGCAGATTGGCATGGGGTCTGAGTTGCTCCCACACATCCAAGCTGATCCCACGCATCCTAGCTGATCCCACACATGTTTGCGTGGGGAAAGACTGGGGCACCTGGCTGGCCACGGGAGGATCTCAACATGACGCAAGCAGTCCATAAACACACATGCCATGGGTGGACAGGCATTGTCATGTTGAATCTGTATCAGGGTGCTGTCTTAGGAGGGGTAAGACATGCGGATGCAGGATGTCATTGACGTAGTGCTGTGCTGTCACGGTCCCACAAAGCACTACCAGAGATGACCTGAAGTCATACCCTATGGCTCCCCACACCATGATGCCAGGAGTAATGGTGGTGTGTCTCTCCGTAACATTGGCAGGAGTGGTCCTCTCCCCTTAGCATTGCCATACATGCATACGACAGTCATCTGTGGTAATGCAGAACTGAGATTCATCACTGAACATGGTACGACTCCACTCGTCATCAGTTCATGCCTCCCGGTTATGGCACTACTCCAAACACAGCTGTCTCTGCGCTGGTGTTAACAGCAGCCTATGCATAGGACTGTGAACACGTAGTCCAGCTGATGCCAGTCGTTGAGACACAGTGCAGGATGACACGGGGTGTTGTAGGGAGTCCAATACCTGTGTCCGGATGGCAGGTGCAGGATGACACAGGGTGTTGTAGGGAGTCCAATACCTGTGTCCGGATGGCAGGTGCAGGATGACACGGGGTGATGTAGGGAGTCTAACACCTGTATCTGGATGGCAGTCGCAGGATGACACGGGGTGATGTAGGGAGTCCAATACCTGTATCCGGATGGCAGGCGCAGGATGACACGGGGTGATGTAGGGAGTCCAATACCTGTATCCGGATGGCGGGCGCAGGATGACACGGGGTGATGTAGGGAGTCCAATACCTGTGTCCGGATGGCAGTCGCAGGATGACACGGGGTGATGTAGGGAGTCCAATACCTGTGTCTGGATGGCAGGCAGAGATGTGATGGGGTTCTGTAATGTCTTGGGACACAATACGACGATAATCCCTTGGTGTGGTCTGTCTTGGGCAACTGGAACCTTCAGAATGTGTTTGGGTGCCCTCACGTGCCTATTGGTTCCAACATCGGGCATCCTTTGTGTCTGGTAACCCATCACTGGGCTACGTTTGTACCAAATTGCAACCAAATCGGACCATTACTTCTGAGTGCTTAACTTTTTTTGTCACTGAGTGTATTAGTTCTTCCTTTGGTTTCAAAGTGAATACCAGGTCCTGTTGCAGGCTGGATGTTAACATGCTGTATATATTGTAATCAGAAATCTATCTGCAACCTGGTACACCAGAATCTATGTTAGAAACTGGTAATACACAGACATAATGAAATACTTGTGGATGAGGACTGAAAACACATGGGTGCCTGCATTTTTTTTTATTAGATACTACGGTCTGCTAGAGATGAGCCTCAGGCCCAAAGGAAGTTAGGAGGACAAGGTGTTGGGCAGACAGGGCTGGTCTGGGAGCTACTTGTCAGACTGTCACAGAGGGAGAGGTGTTGGGCAGATAGGTCCTGGTCTGGAAGCTACTCGCTCAGACTCTCACAGAGGGAGAGGTGTTGGGCAGACAGGTCCTGGTCCGGGAGCTACTCGCTCAGACTCTCACAGAGGGAGAGGTGTTGGGCAACAGGTCCTGGTCCGGGAGCTACTCGCTCAGACTCTCACAGAGGGAGAGGTGTTGGGCAGACAGGTCCTGGTCCGAGAGCTACTCGCTCAGACTCTCACAGAAGGAGAGGTGTTGGGCAGACAGGTCCTGGTACGGGAGCTACTCGCTCAGACTCTCACGGAGGGAGAGGTGTTGGGCAGACAGGTCCTGGTCTGGGAGCTACTCGCTCAGACTCTCACGGAGGGAGAGGTATTGGGCAGACAGGGCCTAGTCCGGGAGCTACTCGCTCAGACTCTCACGGAGGGAGAGGTGTTGGGCAGACAGGGCCTAGTCCGGGAGCTACTCGCTCAGACTGTCACGGAGGGAGAGGTGTTGGGCAGACAGGTCCTGGTCCAGGAGCTACTCCCTCGGACTCTCGCGGAGGGAGATTCTGCATGACTTATTTCGTATGATGCGGAAAGGGAAGCTGGTTTTTTTGCCAAGATGTTCAACCCAGATCAGACTTGCAGTCAAACCCAGATGGGTCTCTTATCTTCCACTAGCAAAAGTCAATTTGCTTGACACACATGAAATTAACTTCTTTTTCAGTTAACTTAGCAGATAACTGATATTTCCCATTTGGTCATCATTCTGCCAAAATTCTTAATGCTTTTAGGTAATTCTTTCACCTTTTCTGGCACATGACACAAATTCAAGTACAACAAAAATGCAGTTTTGCATCTATCCAAAAGTGCAAATAATAGTACAAGGTGGTTATGAAGTAACATTTACAAGAGGGGTATAAATAAATGATATAAAGTTATGTAAACTTAAAATACGTTCAGACTGGAAGAAAATGGCTGGCAGAGCAACTTTGCAAATAATCATAGTGCAAAGTAGAAAAAAGTGTTGCTTTGGCAATATTTACATGTAGGAGCGTGTAGAATGATATCCATTTTTTTGCAACATGAAATATGTACAGCTAATAATAATAATTTACTGTTTGGTAGTATTCGTAGATAAGGCGCAAAGGATGAAGGCATGCATGAGTTAAATGCAGATGGGATGAAATTATATTTTGTACATAAATGAATATATTGTAGGTACAGACAGTTGCAAATTATCACTATCTGCAAAACAGAACAGATGGGGGGGCAGAGTGTAAAAAGTAAGATCCATGGTGTGGGGGTGGGCTAGTGCAGGGTTTGAGAGTTAAGCATGGTGATGGGATTGTGGAAAAAGCTGTTCCTGAGCTTTCTGGTACAAGACTTCAGGCTCCTGTACCGTCTTCCTGATGGGAGGAGAGCAAACAGTCCATGGTTGAGGTGTGAGGGATCTCCCATAATACAGCAGGCCTGCCTCAGACATTGTGTACATTGGAGGTCAGCAATGATGTGTTGAGCGCTTGCAGTACCCCATAACATCACCATGTAGGAGACGTACCTATGAAAGTATATGAGGAGCAGTGAGGGGATACTGACAAGTGGATGTTTCATGAGCAATCCAGTCTATTTTTATATCATATCTTTCTCTCAACAGCGTGTCCCAGAGCAGCTCTCTGGAAGAGGTCCGCCTAGACGGGGGCCCTGTAGCCCCTCCCGCTCCCCGCAGGGTGGAGATGAGACGCGACCCGGTCTTGGGCTTTGGCTTCGTTGCGGGCAGTGAGAAGCCTGTGGTGGTTCGCTCCGTCACCCCCGGTAACATGGCTCTCTCCACGGATACCCATGCTTCATTCAATGTTCTCTGCATTATAAAAGCTCAGCGTCCTTTATCAGTTTTGCGTGCAAGATGGTCTCAGCTACAAGATGCATGTGGGGTTTCATAGATTTTCAGAGTCTGGAGTGACTAATTGGTAAAGAATAAAAAAAAAAATTATAACTAACCAAAGCTTCTACACAGTTTGCAGTGTTCCTTTGCATTAGTAACCCACTGTGTACCTAACAGATACAATGACAAGGCACAAAGCTGTCCTGATGTGCTGCATTAAAAATGAAAAGGAATCAAATTCCCATTGGATATCAAATCTAAATGAACATTTACTGTTAATATAGTAATTATGCAAACTGGAGAACAGAACGAGTCGGCATTTGGTAAATCTTGTGTGTGCACCGAAAGATGCTTGCATATTCATGGTAAATCCTGTTTAAAGGAATTGCCATTGACAAAGTTTTGCAGCTATATTCAGGACTACAAGTGCAATGTAGAAAGTGTTGAAAACGAATATTAAAACAACAACAATTGTGGGAACGAGCAAACATTTAGCAGTAAGATTTTAACATTTCTTTGACGTTGTTCAATTGTTTTACCGGTTTCTTTTCACGTGGATGGCAGAGGATCCATCATAACTCTGGTCCTGTTCCATCTGTCAGGGGGTCCTTCAGAGGGCGAGCTTTTCCCTGGAGATCAGATCATCATGATCAATGAGGAGCCAGTCAGCACTGCCCCAAGAGAACGGGTCATTGATCTCGTCAGGTATCTCACCCAATTGTCTGCATTGTGCTGGTTTGTGTTTCGTGGAAAGCCAGCCCCCCTGAGTGATGCTTACATGGGAAAAATATCAAAAATACCATACGTGCTAAAGATGGTATGCATCTCTGACTTAGCCGTTTGGTGGCTTCCTCTGTGCCATAATCCTCATTGTAGGACAAACAGGCAAGTAATCTATGACAACTGTTTGCACCAGTAGCCTAGAGCCCTAGTTCTGCTCGTATCAAATGTTTTCAACACAATGCCATGAGAGAAATGAATATTGTCACGTCATAACAGTAACACCAACTGGTGATTACTACCGATATATCCATCGTTCCGGCTTCTGTAACACGTGCAGCATGGAGTCATTCCCGGCACAGGAGGCTAGCAGTGCCCGGCATGGGATGCCAGTTCATCATAAGACAAACATCCACACATTCTGAGCTGTCTGAAGATGCCGGTTTTGGACCATGGGAGGAAACGGGAGCATCCAGTGGTGATCTGTGCAGTCACAGCCCGAACAGGGCAGCTCTGCACACTCAGGCAGAGGCAAAAGAGTAACACTTAGATTTCCATAAATTTTGCTGGTTAGTTATAGTTGCTTCAGAGGAAAATACTCACTGACGTGAGGTCATTTCTTGTACGATAAAAGGAGCGACATGAATGGTCCCGATTGGGCCTCATCTCCACGAGAGCTGCTTTGCTGTCAGCCCCTGACTCATAAATACAGCTGTAAGCAGTGTTCTTTTCGCCGGAGAATGAAGTGTTCCTGTTGATTTGCAGTGCTGGAAACAGAAATGCTGATGAAAACACTTTTCTTCGCAAATACTGTTTTTTTAATACCCATGGAATTCTAACTGTGCTTTTAGGTTGTATTTGATGATATTTGTATGATATTATAATATGCCGCTGCAGTGTTATAAAAATAATTATCCATCTTTTTCCATTAAAAATGGTGAAGCGGTGATTTATCATTGAATGACGTGTTTGTTTTTGTTGTCCCGCAGAAGCTGTAAGGAATCCATCATGCTGACAGTGGTTCAGCCTTACCCTGTAAGTATGCATTTCACAAACCCAGCTTTCCAAAAGGGAGCTTTTAATTGAAAACCTCTAGCAGTTCAGCTCATTCAGTTTTTACCTCTGCGCCCTCTCGTATTCCCCAGCCTTAAACAGTGTTTCTCTTTTTATGTACTTGTCTTCAGTGAATCTCTAACAATTTGGATGAAGTGAAACCAAATGTGCCCCCCAGATCTGACCTCAAGTGGTTGAAAACCCTTAAGTTAATCCCCATATGGGTACCAGTATGGGTCACTGAAAGACCTTAAACACTAAACAACATTACTTTTACACTCTTCCTGTTTGTACTTTAAATGAGACTCAATGTTACTGTCATTATCTCTGACAGTCCTGTTTCGCCCTCACTCTTCACTGCATAAGCATCTGTATGCCCTTCCTGTCCTCAGGTTATTCACACAGTGTACAGATCTACGTGGCAGAGTGCTTAAAATGCTTTTAATTACTTTCAATGATTTTTATATCACTGTAATTCATATTTTCTCTCTTCCTTCATGACAGAAAACAGATTTTTGTCACTCATTTTTTCCAGTTTTCAGTTCAGTTTTAAGGGTCTTGCTCAACAGCCTAACAGTGAAATCATCCTGCCACCCACGGGATTTGAAACAGCAACCTTCTGATCACTGACACAGAGTCAGAAGTTTGATCGCTGTCTCACTTAGAAATGTAGCGTATAATGTGCAGACTGTTAATCGTTGAGTATGAAAACATTGTGATGATGGATTTACAGTCAAGTTAGGAAATACGTTGTGTATAAAAATGAGCAGAGGCTGTTCATGAGATCTGTTCTGCTGACTACGGCTTTAGTCATATTGTGTCATCATTTTACTCTGTGTGTTATAGCTGCCTCTACATCATTGCCTGGCCGCTCAGAGACCATAAGTGCAGACATGCCTTCTTTTCTGTCGCTAATACAAGCCGGATGTCTGTATTCTTTTCAGTCTCCAAAATCTGCCTTCATCAGTGCTGCGAAGAAAGCCAAGTTAAAATCAAACCCAGTGAAGGTGCGCTTCGCGGAGGAGGTCATCGTTAACGGCCAGGCTCCTGTAAGTAAACTGCTTCCTGCTCATCTGCTACAGCCTCATGCTGCGTTTCATACCACACATGGAATTTAAATGTTTCTATCACCAAAGTGTGAATAGTGGGCGTAAAATCACAAAATTTTATACTAGTGTTACTAATAAATCAACTAGAAGCTCATAAAACGCTGTGTTTATTTTGCATATAGAATTAGTTTTGTTATTGCCGACCATTATTACTACCTACTATTTTCGCATTAGTATGATATTAATATATATTGAGAATAATACATCAGAATTTCAATAACAGAGAAGTGAATCGGTAGCTATTTGGCTTGAAAATGGGAAAACTGAATGAATGATAATGAGATTTTCACCAGAACATTTTACTTCGCCCTCAGTTCATATATGTGGTATAATCATAATCACAAAAGATTACTGAAAAATTATTCTTTTTATTGTAGTATGTCTCCATCCTAATTATGTGTCGAGTAATGTAGGTAGATTTTGATGCATATGTGTGGATTTCTGTGCATATTGTTTTGGGTGAGTACTTGATGTGGGAAAAGGGTATTTAGTTCAGCAGAGACTTAAAATAGTTTTTGTTCTTCTGCTTTTCAGGACCTTGTCAAGGATAATTCCCTCCTTTTCATGCCAAACGTTCTGAAAGTATATTTGGAAAATGGACAAACTAAGTCCTTTCGTTTTGACAACAGTACCTCAGTCAAGGTGTGTATAATATTTACATTTATCTAGAAGATCTCACGGGGAAGTTTTTTCATTGTGTTTAAATATTACATTTTTACAGGCAGTGAATATTCATAGAATCTTAGTCTGCTGAGCATATTAATCAGTTTTACAAAGATTTGAACACAGTCCAGTTATAAAAATTGCCTTTTAGATTTTGAATCCTCTAGGGCAGTGTGTCTGAACCCAGTCCTCGGGGACCCCGGATGGTGGAGCAGGATAATGTGGACTGTCGGGGGGTTCTTGAGGAATAGAGTGAGAAGCGGGGGATAGTCAAGGTGGACAGAATGTCAATGAGATTAGGCACATGTTTGTAATTAAGACAGCTATAGTAATGTTTATCTGTATGTCATTGTGTGGCTTCATTCTGCAAGAAGGCGGCTTTTTTGTACAGATACTGTGTACAGTACTGTGTGGCTTTAGTACCTTGCAGACAGATGGCCAAAGATTATGCACTAAATTACGTCAGCCAACGGATTTAAGCTTGATCTCTGACTCCAAAGGCAATGATCACATTGCTGCCACAATATCACATCGTAGCGAGCCTTGAAGAACCTCTACAATAATTATTTGCTGTTGTTCACTGCACACACCCTTTTTTCAAGCCTTGCATCCTCAAACAAAATGATTGTTACTATAAGTATAAACCTGTTTGATTTTTTTTTTCCCGTTGTTCTTAATAATACTATGAAACAATCACTGTTCCCACTTGTCTCGCCCGATTGTGAAAAGTAGGACAGTACAGCTTGTGAGGTACCTGAACAGGCCGTGCACATTTCACCATTCTGAGTCACATCCATCTGTGTTAAAGGATGTCATCTTAACTCTGCAAGAGAAGCTGTCCATCACAAGTATCGAGCACTTCTCGCTGATGCTAGAGCAGCGTACTGAGGCGTCTGCTAGCAAGCTGTTGCTCCTTCACGAGCAGGAGATGTTAACTCAGGTAAGAGGCTCAATAACAAGCTGACCAGTTTTAGTTTTAGAGGTTGAGTTTCTTAAAAACATGGAGGCAGTTTTATTTATGACCGTATGACGATGGCAACGCCATAAATACTCTGGGGGTGCTGATCAGAAGTGCTGATTCTCCATTTTTGTCTCTGTGGAAAACAATGTATCAGTGAGCCAGATTTAATTATGACTTAAAAACATGTCATGGGCCACCTGAAACCGTCTAAAGTAGTGGTTCACAAACTTTTTACACTGCATACCATCTATATAGTATTACGCTACTCACATACCTGCATTGCGACATTATGCCTGTCAAGAACCATATACTGGGTAAGATCTGTTATTTTCACTGCACAGGGGTTATTGCTGGGATTTTCTCTCTCCATGCTAGGGTTTGCCACACAGTGGGCTTTTGCACAGTGCTGCTGGTAGCAGTTTCACTGTACTCTTTCTTATGTTTAGTTTTAAAATATTTAAAATATTAAATTACTTATGTTGTTTGAACTTGTTTTGTACTTCTTGATATTTTAGCAGAGCACAGTTTGCAGTCCACTTTGCTTTGGTTGTTGTCATTAATTTTGAAATACGTCCACAACACAGACGTTTTGTGGTCTTGTTTATTTTGCTTGTTGATGATATCACTGACACGTCATCAGGTGGTATTGGTTATAGATATCTGCACACTGTCACAAGGATGAGTATGAGTACACGAGCGCTGTATCGGATCCAATACAAGTACTAGTATCAGTATCAATGCACCCCTAGTTCTTGGGTTCAGATCGCAGATGTGTTTTTGAAATGTTATTACGGTCTTTTCTGCTTATAGTTCCTAGCTTATAGGTCTACAGATTTGAGTTCAGGTAATATCTCAACTAAGTGGAGTCTCTAAGAATGTGAAAGATGTGAATGTGATTGGTTGAGAATTTCATGCTATGGACTTCAAATGTTAAGAATATATACCTGGAGAAGAATCTTTTGGTGGCACTAGTGTTTACCTGGTAGGACTTTCTCTCTTCTCTACACATTTTTTTGTCTTTTGGGTCTCTCAGTAAGCTATACTTAGACTACTGGCTACTTGTAGGTGAATGTTTGGGCACAGTACTCTCAAAGGCAAGAGTTTGATGGAATAATAGTCTGCCTCTGTGGCTCAGCATCACACTGCACTCATCCAGTGCTGCGCCTACACACTTTTGGGTTCTTCAGTGTTATGCTTTCAAATGCCTCCTTTGATACACAGCAAATGTACCCTCCGTCTGTTGGCCAGGTGACACAAAAACCAGGATCTCATAAGATGAAATGCTTCTTCAGAATCAGCTTTGTTCCCAAGGATCCTATTGACCTGCTCAGACGAGATCCAGTGGCGTTTGAATATCTTTATGTTCAGGTGAGTGACAATTTTACCTTTGACTGTATTAAGATTAAAACAGAATAAATTCTGTTTATTTGTCCATTATTTTGCCATTTTTTGTTACAAAGAAAATATCATTCCTTTAAGGGAAACACCCAGTAATATTTAAAATTGAGCCTAAACAATGACCAAAAACATGCAGTGATAAAAGTTGCATTTGGCGGAGATCTTTCTTGATAAGATCAGATCAGAACAGATCAGATCAAAGTTAACGTAACTTGATACTTGGTAGAATGCAGAAGAAACGTTTGTGTGCAAGTCTGACAACAGCAGCAACAAACAGTACAATTGGAAGTGAACCAAAATAGTAAATATACGCACAGTAACAATAAATAGTGTGCAACCAAATACACTAAATAATAATACAGTAATAGGTACTGAATAGATTTGCTGAGCAAAGTCCAGCATTCTGATGGTCTGGTGAAGACGCTGTCCTGGTATGAGAGATCCCCTCAGTCCCCAAGCTTAATCTGATATGCTGTCTTTTTCTCACCGAAAGAGCTGTAATGATGTGGTGCTGGAACGATTCGGCCCTGAGCTGAAGTACGACACAGCCCTCCGCCTGGCTGCTCTGCAGATGTACATCCTGACCGTCACCATGAAGCAGACGCAGAAGGTGTCGCTCAAGTACATTGAGTGAGTGACCTTCTCCCTCTCCTATACTCCCTCTCTTACTCTTTATCCATGTTGATTAGGCCATCACTAACTAGACTGTTTTATCAGCTGTTAGAAGGGGCTTTTCGTTCTGATATCCAGATTTGATTCTGGTTACTTGCTAGTCTTAAACTCAAAAGAAGTGGTTTTCCCTTCTGTCTTCATTCATATGCAAACGGCCCTCCAACTTGCAGGGAAAAATTTGGGGGGTGCTGGTGGGATTGACACGCCAGCCAACATATAAATTTCACACAGCTCCAAAATGGCAGGCAGGTCTTTTTTTCTGCTCTCTGCGGGAGTAACTCTGCTGCTGCCGCCCACAGGAAGGCTGCACACATTATGAAGGGGATGGGGGAAAGCCTTCGGGAGCCCCATCCCCGGAGGAGCTGAAACCAACAGAGAGCCAGTGGGGTCAGGCCTGTTGGGGATCAGAACTGGTGTGCTGCTGGGGTCTTTCTCGCTGCACAGCAGCACTCGGGTCCTAATATGAAGTGGCCCACACAAGTAGGTGCGTGGAATGTCTTGCCTCTGCAGCATGATGACCATCTTCCTCTGCTGTCGGGGAAGCTTCGTAAACTCTGTGTTTCGGTGGCAGGACTTTCTGAGGTACGCAGACCAGGGAGTAGTCAGATCTCTGTAGAGATCTGTAGAGACCAGACCGGTCTGGTTGGTCTGATGGCTGCCATACTCAGGGAGTAGCTGTAGCAGATCAGCTCCTCCCAATGGCGGCCAATGTCACTCCTTTCAACAAGCATATTATGAGACTCAGGCTAAGGCACTCTCTGGGTGTCTTGTATGTTGTCTCACTGTATACGTTTTATTTGCAGCCTCGCTTGACCACTTCAACCACTGGCACTGACAGGGCTGGCTATGAGGACTCCGTCAGTCCCCATGGGTCTGGCAACCGTAGTGAAAATGGCTTCATGTTCCTCAACTTTGTGAAAGGTCTGGGTCTGGGGTTCGCTGAATCCTGGTTCCAGCACCCTGAGCCACATCGTTGGTACCCCAGTACTGGTGGTGCAGCGAAGAAGATCAATCTATCAAGCTGTTTCTGATGAGTTTGCATGTAGTTTGTGTGAGGAACTTGCACAACTAGGGTGTGACTGCTGACTCTCCGTGACAAGACCCTGAAGATTGCTGAGGGTTGTGTTGGTTTTGCTAGTCTTTCCAGAAGGAGGTGTGTGAAACACCCTGGATATTATTGAGAGGAGTCGCAGCACACGGCTTAATGGCAACTCCGGTCTGTTTCAGGAGGATGGCTGCAAGGGCTCTGAAGGCAAATAAAGAGGCATTTTTTAGAGGAATCTGTGAGAAAGTGACACACCATCTATGGTCTAGTGACCCATGTCCTGCTTACAGGGAAATTGAAGCATTACGCACATCTGAATCTGTTCCTCAGAGAATGACAGTCAGGGCAGGTGATGGAGTGATCTTTACAGATGACACTGCAGTTGTGACCCACTGGGCCGGCTCCTTTGAGCAGCTGTTTAAAGCGGATCCTCCGGCTAGGATGTTGGACGTTTCTGGGTCCACGGTTCTTGATGCTGATTCTCCAATTATCTGTGAACCACCTGGTCTCACTAAGATTGCACAGGTGGTGAACCAGCTGGGAGTAGGGAATGGTGCAGGAATCTATGGTATCCAGGGTGAACTTCTCGAGGCTAGTGGTAAGGCTGTCTTCTTGGCATTGCAAGCAATATTTGTTGCCATTTAGGAGACAGGTGTCATCCTAACTGACTGGAAGACGGGACTTGTTGTCCCTTTCTGGAAAGGTACGGGTGATCACATGGATTGCAGCAACTACAGGGGGGTAACACTGCTCTCAGTGCTGGGTAAGGTCCTTGCTAGGATTATCTCCAACAGGAACCATGATCATTTGCTCACCCACCAGCACACCGGAGCAGTCTGGTTTTTTGGCTATGATGTCTACCTTCGACCGCATCCTGGCACTTAAGGCAAACGTGAGGAATATCCGTAGTGTATCTTAGCAGCCTTTGTAGATTTTCATAAAGCGTTTGACTCAGTTGACAGAGATGTCCTGTGGGACATCCTGAGACTTTGCAGGATCAACCTGAAGTTGCGGGACGTCATAGCTGGCCTGTACACTGGTGCTATGAGTGCTGTGCAGACTGGAGGCGGAAACTCCGTATTCTTTCCAGTTGATTCTGGGGTTTGTCAGGGGTTTGTTCTTGCTCCTATTCTGTTCAATGCTTGAATGGACTGAGTGCTGGGCAGGGTCATCGGGTCCAGTGGCTGTGGGGCATCTGTTTGTGAGGATAGATTCACCAATCTTGACTTTGCTGATGATGCTGCGATCTTCATGGAGTCAAAGGAGAGTCTAATCTGAGCTTTTGAGAGACTGAGCGAGGAGTCTGTGTATGTGGGTTTGTGAGTGTCCTGGATAAATACCAAGATCCAGGCTTTAATAACCTCTTGAGCACAGCCATCAGCAGTGTGTCTGTCTGCGGAGAGAACGTCTACTGCGTCGAGAGGTTCACTTACCTCAGTGGCAACATTCATGTTTCTGGTAACTTTTCCTATGAAGTCAGTAGATGGATTGGGAGAGTATGGGGGGTCATAATGTCGCTGGAAAGGGATGTGTATCAATCCTGATATCTTTGCAAGAGGACGAATGTCCAAGTCTTTAGAGTCCTGGTACTCCCTGTTTTGCTGTACAGTATGGCTGCAAGACATGGACGCTATCCAGTGAGCTGAGATGAAGACTGGACTCCTTTGGTACTGTGTCTCTTTGGAGAATCCTTGAATACTGCTGGTTTGACTTTGTGTCCAATGAGTGGTTGCTCAGGGAGTCCCAAATGAGGAACATTACCTGCATCGTGATGGAGCGTCAGTTATGGCATTATGTCCATGTGGCACGATTCCCTGAGGGTGATCTGGCTTGCAGGATCCTTATTGCTGAGGACCCAAGCAGCTGGACCAGCCTAGGGGAGTCCCAAATGAGCCACATTACCTGACCTGACCTGATTTCATTCATTCTTTTTGTAATTGCTGCATAGCATCTTGTGATCAGGAAACTCACAAATTTCAGTACTTTAGATATATGTTTTTATTCACCTTTATGGTGGTCTTTGTGGTGGCAATTACTGAATTATTGAATTAACAATCATTCCTCATCTTGTTAAAGACAGGTGTCTGTCCAGCCGTTAGGTGATCGTTGTTAGTTATTATGACCAACCCCCACAGGAAGGAGTGGGGTTTTGCGCTGTTCCTGCCCCCGGCGCTGCTGTCCAGCATGAAGGAGAAGAACATCAAAAAAGCCCTGACCCACATCCTGAAAACCAACCAGAACCTCGTACCTCCCGGCAAGAAAGTAGGATTTCCGATTCTTTCTGTCCCTGTTCCTAAGTCTGCTGGGTTTTTTTTTTTATTATACCGCATACAATGAAGATATAAGCATCTCTATTTGTCCTTATGGCTGCACATATACAGTATACCGCCATGTAACACCAAACAGATATGGAAGGGAAATCCATCTTGGAGGTGCATAATTAATAAAATTACCTGTGAAGTCACTTTAGATTAATAATTCACACAGTATAATTGTGCAGTGCAAAAGCCCATCAATTCTAATACGCTCAAACTTGTCTTTCCCTCTGATACATGCGATTTCCTGTGTGGCATGAAACTATGATATTTTTACAAGAAAACAGAAGACCAATGAAGTGCAATGAAGAATGTTAGCATGTGCACAAGTGAATGGATTTGCAAGTGAGAAATACTGCAATGCAAATGGTAATGTCATTAATGTAGTCTGCAGATTTCACCCTGGATCTGTTTCTCCTCCTTGTCTTCTTGCAGCTAACTGCCTTGCAGGCAAAGGTACACTACCTGAAGTACCTCTGTGATCTGAGGCTATATGGGGGTCGAGTATTCAAGTCAATACTGTTGGTAAATGCGTGTTTTTGTCTCTGCATCTTTTGACTCATTTAGGCTTTTAAACCTGAGGTCTTGTGGCTTTCTCTGTCTCCAATGAAGGATATATAAGTGGAGCCACACCAGAATATCATCTAAAGGAGTCAATGCTGCAGAAGCGACTTTGGTCTCAAAGAGGCTGTCTGTCTCACAGCAGGGGGACAGGCACACCGAAGTGACCCTGCTGGTGGGGCCGCGCTATGGCATCAGTCACGTCATCAACACCAAGACCAACCTGGTGGCCCTGCTGGCCGACTTCAGCCACGTCCATCGCATTGAGATGTATGCGGAGGACGAGATCAATGTCAGGGTAGAGCTGCACGTCCTGGATGTCAAGGTCAGGAAGGGGCTTCAGCTCAGACCATCAAACACATAGCTTTGCTCATTTTTGGGAGGTGATTGATAACGACAGAGAGCTCTCAGTGTTGGTGTCCTTTGGCTTCATCTGCTTGAATACGAGTATTGAGCCACATTTTTCCATCTTCTGCTAGTCCTTAATATCTATGTTAAAGGTCAGGACGGTGGATGGTAAGCGGCACTAGAGCGGCATGTTCTCCTCATGTGTGTGTCTGTGTGTGTGTTTGTGTCTGTGTGTGTGTCAGTGTATGTGTGTGTCTCTATGTGTGTCTGTGTATGTGTGTGTGTCTCTGTGTGTCTGTGTGTTTCTGTGTCTTCTAGTTTCGCCTGCAGTCCAAAAAAGTGCCTGTAGCAAAAGGTGTCTCTAAACTGCCCATAGTATGATGTATAGTATGTGCTAAGGCTGCTACGCTCAGTATAGTATGTGCTAAGGCTGCTGCGCTCAGTATAGTATGTGCTAAGGTTGCTACGCTCAGTATAGTATGTTATAAGGCTGCTGCGCTCAGTCGACGTAGCCAGTGATTATGCTGAAAATGGGTCAACATCAACATTTTAAATCAACACATCATTTTTTTAAGTTATTGTAATAAAACCGCATTTTACATTTAGCGGATACTGTTATCCAGAGCGACTTACCATCCATCCATCCATCCATCCATCATCTCCCGCTTCATCCAAGGTCGGATCGCGGGGGCAGCAGCCTCAACAGGGAGAGCCAGACTTCCCTCTCCCCGGCCACTTCATCCAGCTCCTCCGGGGGGATCCCGAGGCGCTCCCAGGCCA
>JAODKC010000038.1:25657035-25681726 GCA_026777985.1 Mormyrops attenuatus
GTGCGCGGGGGGCCCGCGCCCCCGCCGCGCCCGCGGCCCGCCCCCGGGCGGGGGCGGGGGGGCGGGGGGGGGGGGGGGCGCGGCCGGGGCCGCGCGCCCGCGGCCAGCAGGACTGGACATGGACTTCTCAGTTGGCTGGGGTAACTTAAGCTAGAGGTCATGATGGTCTAATAAGAGTTTTAGTAAGGAGCATTCTTATTGGACAATCATGATCTCTAGCTTCACTTAAGAAATCTTACTTCATGGAGGGACCCCCTTGATGACTAATGAGCACTTTTCGTGTAAGCTTGGGTAGGAAGTATGCAGAAAACTGAAATGGAGATTGGGCCATGGATGGGCTGTAACTGAAGGATGGATCTGAGTCACTCTGAGTGACTGAGTGAGCATGAATCAGGTACACTGAGTACGTTGGTTTGTCAGTTGACTTGTCCTCGGCCCAGACTGCCTGTGTCTATCTGCAATATTATAATATTACTAACTGTCCTAAAATACTTGAATCTACTGACCTGCTGTTATTCTTTTCACACTGCATCTATCTCCAGTACAGCTGCATCGCCAGGGCTCCACCCTAATTATAAAACATTATGTCTCATAAGTGTTGTTGAAACAAATTCTACTCTTAGCCTGTATTGTGTGAGTAAGTTAAGGCTGTGCAGACAGGGGAATATTAGCAAGCTTGAGTATGCCAATGTAACACCTTAGAGGTTTGAATGAGATGGGAAAAGAGGTATGCAGTGTTCAGGAATATCATCAAGGCATTAAGCTTCGTCTCATGGTGTTTTGACGTTACGTTTTATGGAAATTCTGAGTTTCTGTGTGGCTAATGTGAGTATCCCTGCCCTATGACAGACCGGTATTCAGTCCAGGGTGTACCCTTGCCTGGGAAAGACTCCAGGACCCCTGGGATGGATATGTATGTGCACACACCCTGTGGATGGGTGGATAAGTGAAGAGAAGCCATTCTGCACACCAGTTGTTATTTTTCTCCTCAGCCTTCTATCATTAACCATGTCTTTCCTGGCCAAAAAAAAGTCCTTGCCTGGCTGGACATTCTTTGTAAATACCTAAAAATTTAAGGACAGTGGCTGTGTCTGACATGCTGAAACCACCACATCTGGCACAACCAACAGTACACCTATTATTCAGGTTGTCTGTTTTAACAAGCAGTGATGCGATGGTCCACTGAGAATCTGCTGTGCACCAGCAGGGGGCAGTCAGCCTGACACAGGCAGGTGGTACTTGTGGTTTCTTCACAGTCGACCATGGAGATTGTAAATTGGTAACTAATTGGGGCGGGGAGCAGAACTGTCTTCCCCAGTGCAGTTTAAAGCCTTGACAATCGGAAGAAGGTCAAGAAGAGAGGAAAAGGAATGAGCAAGTTGCTAATGCTCTGATAGTTTACAAGCAAGTGAGAAATGATCCCTGGCCCTCCCAATAAACAGGCATTAGAGGATCTCTTAGAATGCCAGTAAAGTAACAGGAGAGTGTAGAGACAGCATGAAGGTTACAGGCATCGAATTCCTAGGAGGGTCCTGGTGTAGCAGGGTCAACCTTTTGGTGCTTCACCGAAAAAGCCTGTACAAGGACTGGACTGTACAAATCATCTCTTCGGATAAAATGTTAGTTAAGCAACTGAATGTGAAGAATAATTGTGTCAGTCTTCTGATGAACCATCCTGGGCTTTGGATCTCCATTTCAATGCACGTTTAAATGGATGCCATTTTAAGAAGTGATATTTTTGTATTTTTCTATTTTTATTTCCACCATCTGTTTTTTGTACTTCAAGAAACGATGTTTATCAGTAGCACCGTTTTTTGAACCCTGAGGACTGGTTTGGGAAAAACTGCTCTATATTGTGCACAAGGGCTGAGGAGCGAGTTTCATATGGGGGGACACAATAATTTAAATGTAGTGGCCTGTTTTCTGAGCGGGGAAAATGAAGCCCCCATTCCCGCCCCCCGGTTGTAACTTTCCCACACATTCCGGACTCAGCACTGAGGGGTCAATATACTTTTGCAAGGAACTGTAAGAGCGACACATTATGAAACTTTTTTCCAACTATACCCCAGATATGAAAAATGACCTCCTGCTGCAAGGGGAAGCCCAACAGATGGTGTTGTAGCATTTGGATGTGAAGCGCATGAGTCTTGGTTTAGGCCTTTTCAGAGGCTTTGGGTAACTCCCTTGAGAAAAGTATAGCTTGTCAATTTCCTGCAGATGCATACGATTATGATTTTGTGGACAAAACAAAATGTATTACAGTTTTTCTCAACCACTTTGGTACATTTCTCAGATCAGAATTGAAATTCTCAAAACTACTTGTGCAACCTCCACATCATCATGTCATTCGTGCACATCATAAAAGCAATTTCTCATTCTTTTGGGAAAATTGCAAATGCTTTGGCACATTCATGGAAATGATTATGTAACAATTGTTTGCTGTTTCCTACACTATCAATTGCTGATGTCATGTTGATCAAAATGGATTGTTCTGGTTGTCTGTTGAATAGTCCTTCCCCCCAAAACATCTAGACATTAGTTCATTGCATAAGTCGGTACCTGCAAAATGGTTGAACCAGTTGTCATAATCTATCAAGTATATTATCTATACATCTCCACTACAGATTTTTTTAAGTAAAACTGAATCTTGACTTTTACCAATAGAAGGGAATGCTTGAAGAATTAGATCAACTGATGATCAACCAGTTATCTAAAATAGCTCAGAGATGCATCTTAGGAACCTTCAGTTGACAAGCATATATTGACAGAGCACAGCACAGTGTTACAATTTGACAATGGAAGAACAACAAGGAAATGAACAGGGTGAACAGCCAGTAAGAAGAGGAGTAAGGCTACGTGGTGATGGGATAGGGAGGCAAAACAGAGAAAGAGGCAGAAGAGGCCAAAATCAGAGGCATGTTCCTGATTAATAAGGGCCACAGTTGTGGAGCATGTCCTCAATATGTATATATTCATATATAATAGTACATATATACACACTGTATATGTGTATACATACAGATGTCTGTGTGTAACAGTATACGTTCAGTATATATAATTCTGTACTGTTGAAATTGATATATGCCATACAGAAAAAGTAAAACCTTGTGATTTTCAATCATTGTTAAACATAAAAATATTAGCCATACTCTTCATTGGAAAATACTTACAGAGTGCACTGTTCTATTGACAACATGTCTAAGCATTTTCACCATATTTTTCGTGAACAATGACACAAAGACTCATTCTGGTGGCACTGACAAGTTCATTGACATAAATATTTACTTTTGAGGGATAAACTAAGGATTTTGAGAAAGTTACAGGTTTTCGCAGGAAATCTATTTTCTGTTGCTGTTTGTATGAATTGTTTTGAGAAATGCACTTACTGTTTTGCAGATATTAGGGATGATTTGAGAAATGTACCAAAACAAAAAACTGTAAAAACGAAACAAATTAAATGTAACGATCCTAATGAACTAAATTCCGTGTTCTACACACCAAGTATGGCCGCATATCTGTAGCAATAAACGGCCCTATAGCCACAGTTATTTTTTTAACCTGGTCTGAATTTCTCAGCAAAAGTGCTTTAAATGGCACAGGGAGACATATTGCGACCCTATTTTGCTCTGGAGGAAAGCGCAACTCAAAGTAGTTTTGCTAGTTTCATATGAGCACATTCCTCATTTTCACTCCAAGCATGCACATTGTCAAAATGACAAATGATTTTGCGTGTGCTTCCCGCTCGTAGGAGTGGTGTTTTTTTTAATGAGGGGTGACTGGGCACATTGTCGGCGTGTTGCGATTCAGGCTATCTGACCATTCGACACACATGGTTATTTAAAGACACCAGGTTGAGCAATGAGCTTCTGTTTTCCACGTCTTCTGACATCATTATATCGCTTTCGGCACTGAGCTGATGATCTGGTAATGCCAGAAACCGAAGACACACCTGCTGCTACCTAATCCCACACCTGCTTCAGTTCAAAAGGCTTAGGTGAAACAATGGTCCTCCTGTAAATGATATGCTCGTGCATTTTCATTTTGCGCTCGATTGGGTCCATTTTCTCGGCCGAAAAACGATCTGTTTTGCCAGGTAAACACATTGTAGCCAATGTGCCGCTGCTTTATGATTTACGTTAGATCATCAAAATAGAGCCCTTGCTCTTATCAGCTACTCTCCCATGGTGGTGTTACTTATTGGGAAACTAAAATGTTCCCTAACCACTGATCCTGACTGACTGTTACCAGCATTAGTTGTAACCAGCTCACAGCACAATTAGCATAATGTGTTGAACTGCCCATGTCAATAAATGTATTCATTAATTTCTTTGTGCAAACTGAATTGAAAATAACATATCGAATGGTTCACAATGAATACATCTACTGTTACAGCCGGCTTCGGACACCTGCAAGCCTCTATTGGACAAGTGGGTATACAAAACGGATGGATGCATGCATGCATGCATGTAAATTGTGTGCTGCTTAAATATGACATCTATATTGATATTTCAATATAAAGAACAAAAAGAGGGATCCATAGTCTTACAATGTACTTACAATGACAATAAAGCATTTATCTATCTGTCTATCTGCATGACTGAGCATGTGGAAATTTCTAACCTACTCGACTATCACAGTTTTGCTTTCATTTATTGAAAATCAAAACTGATTCAGTCAAAGCATGTTTCTAACTGTTGACATAAAGGCAGATGTCACTGGTTACTGCCATGTTCTTTACTAAGAAAGGAAATTTTCAAAAATGCATTAACATGAAATGACAAGAATGCCCAGCATTTTATAACGTTACTATTCTTCTGTGAGTTATCAATAAAGTGTTCTATAGCCAAATACTTTAGAATAAAAAACTTTTTCCATCCATCTTTGACTTTCGCTTATCCTAGACAGGGTTTTGTGTAGCCTGGAGCATATTCTATGTCGTGTCATGGAGAAAGGAAAATCTAGATGCAGCCGTTGGGTAAAATGAAGGGAAGCTTTACTTCCAGGGAAACTGCGCAATGCCAACAGATGACACTGATACCTAACAATGATTGGACTGACGCATTAGACACAAGCAGGAACATATATACATGACAGAAGGACCCGGTGTTGATGATGACGTCTGACTAATTGCAAAGGATAGAAACCAGCTGGGAAGACAACACAAGGAGGACAGAAGATATGTGACATGGAACCAGAGAAACAGGACACCAGACAGGATCAGGCACAGGGGACTGGGGACCAGGGAAACAGGACACCGGACAGGATCAGGCACAGGGGACCAAGGAAACAGGACATGAGACATTAACAAGACATTAACATAGAGGACAGGACCAGGACTCCGGACAGGGAGTTAGGAGCAAAAGAAGGTAGTGGGAAGCCTAGTGGTTTTCCCCAGGGACTTAGGGAGCAGCATGACAGCTGGGTAATGTGGACTCAAGCAAATTAGCGGGTGGGACAGGCACTGGAGACTCAGGCAATGCCGCTGACAGGACACATGCTGGAGACTCGGATGAACTGGCTGGCAGAACAGGAGCTAGAGGCTTGGGTGATGGGGCTGGTGGAACAGGCTCTTGAGTCGCATGCAACTTGGCTGGTGGGACAGGCATTGGAGACTCGGGCAAATCGACTGTCGGTACAGCCGATGGAGACACGAGCAAATTAGCAGGAAGTACAGGCACTGGAGACATAGGTGAAATGGCTGTGGAACAGGCGCTGAAGACTTGGGTGATGCAGCTGGTGGGACAGACGCTTGAGTCTCAGGCAAATCGGCTGGCGGGACAGGCGTTGACAACTTGGGTGATGCAGCTGGTGGAACAGGCACTAGAGACTCTGGTGAGGCAAATGTGGAACAGGCACTGGAGACTCGGGCAATGCAGCTGGCTGGACAGTTGCTGGAAACCCGGGTGAAGCAACTCATGCTGCAGGTACTGGAGGCTGAGGCAATGAAGCCTCCTCGGGGCCTGGAAGTTGCAATGTGGATGCTGTGGCAGCAGCCTCTTTGAGGCCAGGATTGGTGCTGGAAAGTGACCAATGGAGCGAGTGCTTGGGAGACAACCAGTGGGGTGGGCTCTGGAGGTACAGAGTCTGGTAAGACAGGCTCTGGAGTCACAGGCGGGGCAACTCGGGGAAACAAGTGCATTTAAAACAACGACTGTAAGACAGCGACTGGTGGTTCTTATAGCAGAGATGTCAGACATGGGCGTCATGGTGGCAGCAGATATGTCAGACACTTGGGAGCAGCGGTGGACGTGTCAGACACTGGCATCGAAGCAGCTGTGGTGGTCAGACACTGGCATCGAAGCAGCTATGGTTGTCAGACGTTGGCATCGGAGCAGCCGTGGAATTGTCAGATAAGCAGGCTCTTCTGGGTGTGTGTGGGGAGTGTAAAGTTATCAAGCAACATGTCACACTCTGTAGGGGATATAGTGCTTTGCCACTGCACCTCCAGCAGGACATTCTATAATGCTATCACCTACAGGGGGTCGGAAGGTGGGAGAGAGGTTCACTGAACTACTCCCTATTCTCTTGAGTAGAGTGAAGGCTTGAGGCAATCTTTACACCGCTGGTCCATCATCAGGTAATGGAATTACTCCAGGAGTGCAAGGAAATCCACCATGAAAACCTGAGGGGTGAGTGATGTCTTCGTCTTGGGGAAGAGAATGAACACTGGGGAACTCAAGGCCCTCTGGAGTTTAGGGACATCTGAAATGTGATACTCTGAATGCATGGAGACTCTGAGACCAGAGTGAAAGATAAGGCTACTGGGTCATTGGATGAGTCTGGTTATCCTGTCGTGTCATGAAGGAGAGAGATCCCAGACACAGCCACTGGGTAAAACGGAGAGAAGCTTTATTTCCAGGGGAACTGGGCAATGCTTACAGATAAAGGCACTGCTAACAGACACGTAGAAAAGACCGGACTGACGCACTACAAACAGGCAGGAAGATCTGTACATGACTAGCGGGGCTACACAAGGAACCGCTGTAGATGATGATTAATTAATTACAAAGTATGGAAACCAGCTGGTAAGTGAACAACACAAGGAGGTCACAGGATGGCCAGCAGTGACATCTGCTGGCCAAACAGGAGCAAGACAGGGTAGACGGAGGCAGATAAGATGTTATCCTTAGCATCTTATGACACAAAGCAAAAGTTTGCTCTGGACAGGATGCCAGGATCCCTTTACTGGACACACACTCAAACTTATTGATTTAGCATGTATTTAAGGGCAGGACTTAAACCTGTGGTTTGTAAAGCTGTGCAACAATGAGGAAGTTAGGCTATATATAAACTCTTTTCACATGTTGTCTCGATGTGGGGGAATGCCCCTCAGGTTTCATTTTCATACTGAAAGTTATTCTAACAACATAAAATCGACCGTGTGGATTTGTCCCTTTTAATAAAATATAGCGGTGAGTATTTTTTGTATATTGGTGTAAAATCTAAAATATGTCATTAAAATAACATTCCATAGTACACATTTGATATATCTGTTTTTTCAATGTGATTTGGGCAGAACAGCTGTCTACTGTCAAAGCTTTTGGATTGTTGTTCTCAAATCAATTGTGCTAGATTTTGTTTTACAACAAAAAATAACTTGGTTGGGCACTGATGTGTTGCTTTTTACTTTAATGAATGGTTGCAATGCTGTAACAATATGTATATGCAGATATTCAGTAGAATCACTGTAGTAGACTCAAATCTTAACAGCTGTAGATGTCGAGAAGATTAGTGGCTCTTGCTGATAAACGTATTCTGGAGAGGCTGAATTCAGAAAAGGCTCTGCCATGATGTGTATAACTGATAATAATTTTATTGCAGATGATGGATTATGTGCCTCGTTGTGGGGGAATTACAGTCCTCATCCTCTTTTGTTACTACATATTAGTCTCTGCTACTTGGTACCCCAAAAGCCTTCCGTGTGAAGTCAGCCAGAAACCAAACAGGAGCACAGTCACCGTGGATTGCACAAAGCGGGACTTAAAAGATGTTCCAAAACATATCCCAAGGAACACAACCAACCTTACTCTGACTATCAATCACATCTCTCACATCCAGGAGAGCACATTCCAGGGGTTGGAGAACCTCACAGAGATCGACATGCGCTGCAACTGTGTCCCTGTAAAAGTGGGCCCCAAGGACCGTGTGTGTTCCCAGAGCGTGACCATTAAGAACGGGAGCTTTTGGCATTTGAAGAATCTGAAGTCACTCTATTTGGACGGGAACCAGCTGTCTAGTATACCCACAGGCCTTCCGCCCAGTCTGACTCTGCTCAGTCTTGAAGTAAACAGCATCTACTCTATTTTCAGGGAGAACCTTTCAGAATTAACCAACATAGAAGTTCTCTATTTTGGCCAGAATTGTTACTATCGTAACCCATGTAACACCTCATACTATATCGATGAGGATGCTTTCATCCAACTAAGGAATTTGAGTTTGCTGTCTCTTAAATCCAATAACCTGTCTCATATCCCACACAAATTACCTTCAAGTCTAAAAGAGCTGTATCTTTATAATAATAACATAAAAAGTGTATCTGGGGAGGATTTTCAAAATCTCATCAAACTGGAGGTCCTTGATCTAAGCGGGAACTGCCCTCGCTGTTTCAACGCGCCTTTCCCTTGTGTTCCATGTCCTGACTACGCTCCTCTCAGCATTGATGAAAATGCCTTTCGAAGGTTAAAGAAATTGAAGATACTACGTCTTCACAGTAATTCTCTACGATCAGTGCTGCCACACTGGTTTCGAGGCATAGAGAGCCTTCAAGAATTGGACTTATCAAGCAATTTTTTGGCAAAACATATAACAGATGCCACCTTTCCTTCATATTTGCCAAAGCTTGAAGATTTGGACCTTTCTTTTAACTATGAGCTGCAGAAATATCCAAATTCTCTTATCCTCAGCCAGTCATTTTCAAATTTAACGTCACTCAGAACATTCAGGATCAGAGGGTTTGTTTTCCAGGAGCTGAGAAAAGAAGATATCTATCCATTAATCCATCTCAAAAATCTGGAAATCATTGACCTTGGAACCAACTTCATTAAAATCGCCAACCTCAGCATTTTAAAAGAACTAAAACGTTTTAAAATAATTAACCTCTCTGACAACAAAATATCCACCCCATCTTCACCCTCTCAAGGTGCTGTCTTTGCATCCTCAAGAGATCTGTCTTTATCTGTATCACCAATGGCAAGTTCAGCACTCTATTACAACGGGGAAGTGAGAGAAATGCACTATTTTAGGTATGACGAATATGCACGCAGCTGCAGAGATAAAGACAAAGAAGCTGGCTCATTGAATTCAATTACCAAAAAGCAATGCAGTAAGTTTGGAAAAACGCTTGATATCAGTCGGAACAACATCTTCTTTCTAGACCCTCAGTTCCTAAACCTCAAAGAGCTCAGATGCCTTAATCTCTCAGGAAATGCTATGAGCCAGAGTCTAAATGGCTCTGAATTTACCTACCTGACTAATTTACAGTATCTAGACTTTTCATACAATCGCTTGGATTTGCTGTACTCGACAGCATTCCAAGAACTGAAAAATTTAACTATATTAGACATTAGCTACAATAATCACTACTTTGACTCTGAAGGTCTCACACACATGTTAAATTTTACAGGACATTTATCAAAGCTAAAAATATTGTTGATGAACCACAATAAAATTTCTACTTCGACAAACACAGAGATGGTGAGCCATTCTATTGAAAGACTTGAATTTAAGGGCAACCGACTGGATATGTTATGGAGAGATGGAGACACAAGATATGTCAATTATTTTAAAAAATTAAAGAAGCTGACCATTCTGGACATCTCCCAAAATAATTTAAATTTCATCCCGCCACTTGTTTTTCAGGGTTTGCCAAAATCTCTCTCTCAGTTCTACCTGAAAAACAACAAGTTGAACACATTCAAATGGGAGATGCTGAAGCTGCTTAATAAACTGAAAGTCTTAGATCTCAGTGGGAACTTGCTGGAAGACGTCCCCAATGAACTTTCCAACTGCACCCAAAGCATCGAAAAACTAATCCTACAACGGAATAAAATATCAGCCCTAACTCCACACTTTCTGAAGGATGCATTTAGTCTGAAATATCTGGATCTCAGTTTCAATCAAATCCAATATATCGAGCAAACCAGCTTCCCAGAAAATGTTGCCAATAACCTGCAAACTTTGCTCCTACATGGAAACAAGTTTATGTGCACCTGCAGTGCAGTTTGGTTTGTTATGTGGGTTAACCGCACAACAGTGAATATCCCAAGGCTGGCAACAGACGTCACCTGTGCAGCTCCTGGTGCTCAAGTAGGCCAGAGTGTCATTTTCCTGGACCTGGAGACCTGTCAGCACAACTCTCTTTCCATCACTCTCTACATCTTACAGACCTCTCTGATCCTTGGCATTCTCACACTCTCCATCTCTAGCCAGCTCTTCCTCTGGGATGTGTGGTACATCTACCACTTCTGCATAGCCAAGCTGAAGCGCTATAAGCCTCTGTCTTCTCAAAGCACAATCTACGATGCCTTTATAGTATACGACGTGAAGGATCCAGCTGTTTCTGATTGGGTGCTGCATGAGTTGCGGGTCAACCTGGAGGAACGAGGAGATCCTGGTTTACACCTGTGCTTGGAGGAGAGAGACTGGATACCAGGATATCCTCTGATTGACAGCCTCTCTCAGAGCATTCAGCAGAGTAAAAGGACAGTGTTTGTCCTTACGAAAAAGTTTTTACGAAGTGGAAACTTCAAAACTGCCTTCTACTTAGCACATCAGCGCTTGATGGATGAAAAGGCTGATGTCATCGTTCTGATTTTCCTGGAGAACCCTCCACGACAATCCAAGTACCTGAGGTTGCGCAGGAGACTTTACCGGAGATCTGTGCTGGAGTGGCCTAAGAACCCCCAAGCCCAGCAGTACTTTTGGTTTCGTCTCAGGAGTACAATGGCCACAGGCAGCCGCCAGCAATACAGCAAATTATTCCAGGAGACCCTTTAGATGGAGCTGCTAATGACAGCCCTGTATGTATCTGTATGACAGGAAAGACTGGGTGCCTTTCCGCTTTGCAGTTCAATCACAGATTGAGTCATGAATTCAGTTGCTGGAAGCATGTGTGATCATGGAGAAGTCTCCCATTAAGGTTAATCATCATGCTTTATTCGAATAAAGTGGATGCAGAGAGAAAGAACTGCACACTGAAGGCACCACATTGCATCCTACTGAATGAATGTTTAAGAACACTGAGCTAATAGTAATGGAAGGAATAAGTATTAAATGTGAATGGCTGGCAATTTGATACTGTATAAAAAGGCAGCAGTGAAGAATTTGTGTCTGAACATGGTGTGTATTTAGTGATGCGCTTTCAGGTCTGGTGTTCTGAGTTTGATTCTAGAAACAGGTCTACAAGACTGCTGCTCGATGATAGTCAGTTTGATTCTGTATGAAGTTTCATCATTGGGCTTTGGTTTTAGACCCAGTTTTGTCTGTGCAATGCTTGTATTTACTTCCTGAACCTCCCATCGATTCACCTGGTAAAACCCATGGAATTCTGTCAAGCACCTGTGAATTTGGTACTGTACAGATGCACAATAAACTGACTTGTCTTGCACAGACTTCAGGTCACTGTGGCCTGACTGGGCCAGCATTTCCTGACAGAAGACCGAAATAAGGACTACATACATATTCAGCATGCTGCTCATTTTTCGTGATAGCCCTCCTTCCCCAGATGGAATACAACCTAGCAAACAAGCCTCTGGCAGGGTCTGACACACCTGCTGTTAACCAAACATTTCATAGAAGCCGATGGAGCTGCACATTTCTCATCACCAAATTACTTGAACAGAGATTTATCCATATAAAAATGGTGAAACTTTGAGTGATGTCAGCTTTGAAAATTGTTGGAGGGACAGTCAGCAGATCTGTTTGGGGAGCAGACAGGGTAGGTATCAGTCCGCCAGCTGAGAATGCCTGCAAGAAATTTCATTCAGCAAACAGATACTGGGCAAATGTTATGGCATTTTTTCAAGGCCTTCATTAAAATTCACATCACTCAAACATACAATTTATATTAACTAAATTAGTTATGACTTTTTAAGATGCTTTTGTATTGTCTCTCCTATCATTGTAAATGAATTATTTGTTTGTTTTATATTATACATTGCAGTTTATCTGTAATGGTAAAGTGCTCTGTCTTCTCTCATTTATTTTTAAACTGTAACCTTAAAAGAGTATTTAGTGAGTGCCGTGTTGCTAAACCCCAAATGGGGAAGTGAATCATCTAAGCTTCCTCATAAAACCCAGCCTATGAAATGTGGCCATGGGACAAAAGAAACTGCATAAAACTATATCTGCTATTTCTCTTGCTTATAAAAGTGCTTTGGATTTAGCACAAAGGAGTCATGGAGAACACCTGCATCAGTTTTATATGAGATTAGTGAAAAGCATATTTTGGACTGTGAGCTGTGGGGGTTATCTTCGTCTGAACGTAATATAGTTTAAATAGGAACAGTATCTGATTTGTATGTATATGGAAAAGTAATTAATCATATTGTCACAGTCAATAGATGTGCACAAAATTTCTTGTGCAAAAAAATGCAGAGTGAATAGTTCCTCCCCATAAAAACATGACCTCAAAGGGTTAAGAGTGTATGTGGAAACAGCCGCAAGCAGAAGTTTGCTACTGGATTGTGAGAATCTACAGACACATGAAGTTAGTTTGCTTTACATGCTCTCTGTGTGCTTTGAAAGATGACATCTGATAACATTAAAATGGTGAGTTTGCGTTGTTTTCTGACCAGCTATATTAATGTGTGAGGTCTTTCTGACTGATTGTTATGAACTTCCTTGTTTACGTCAGTTTATCTATATTTATAATTATCAGTACTGCATAGATGTCAAACAACAGTTAATGGCAAAAAAGGCATTTTATCACATAATAAGCATTACATGTTTGTTTGAAAATATGATTTTATGAAAATATGAGTTTTTGCTGCATTGGTAGAATTTGAATTTGCATTTCACAGATGGACTTTTTATTATTTTTAAATAATGTTTTCATAATTAATACAATTAATAAATTAATAAAATGTGAATGAAAATTTTGAATATTGGCAGCCATAATCTTTTTAATTTGCTTGTAAAACATCTCGTCAGTAGAGGAGGGTTGTTGTGCTGTTGTTATGGAGCTCAGGATATACAAGGAGTTTTTGTTTTCTATTGATGAGCCTACATGTTCAATCCGAATGGGAAATCTAGGGAATTTTTCTAGATTCAGCCCTTTAGTACTGTCTATATGTTTATACCAGCTCTAGAGAAAGCATTTCAGTGTTGAAAGTTATTTTTTTAGGCCGACAGGGGGTGCTCATTTGTTTTGTGTATTAAAAAGTGCTGTGCAAATGCAGCAGCATTACAGTGTCTTCAGAAATCAAAATAAATATGATGCATGTAAGCTAATTTTGGATAATATAAAAACTCATTACAAGGTACCTGCAATGTGTTGGTGCCCCAGGCTGGGCTATTCCCTGCCTTACACCCTTAGCTTCCAGGATAGGCTCCGGGCCCCTGCAACCCTGAATAAGACAACTGATTACAGAAAATAGATGGAAAATGGGCATCTGCGATGGTGGGGCATTATACCGCATCAAAAAATCAGGGCTCGTAAAATCATTAGCCTGACGTCCTGGGACAATCAAGTTTTCCAGTTGGGCTACCAAAATGTAACAACACCCCGCCCTATACAGGCTGTCAGAAATTATAAAGTAAAATAAATTTTCCTCCTTTATTCAACTTTTCTGCTATTTTGACTAGTTATTTTGAGAAAAAACTGACTACCGAATGAACGAGTTGTTCATCATGATGTCTCGAAACTAGGAAGTGCACGTTTAAAGCCTGATTTATAGGAAGATTGCAATTTATCGCACAATCGCCTCCCGCAGCCATCTTGGTGCATTGTCAATCACAGGGTACTCTGAGCACATTAATGCAAGTTAAGTCAAGTGTGGCTTTATCATCACACGTCATATTCAGTACACTGAACGCAGTAACGTGAAATGACGTTATATAAAAGCTAATTAAAAGCAAACAATATAAAAGAGAAAAATGGTTATTACTGGATGGGACCCATACACGCTGGAACACTGTTCGTTATGAGGATATCATTAATTGTCTGATTTTACAAACATCGTGGGTCACACTGAAGGATAAGAAAGCAACTGAAAGTCTGGAGGATTCATTTCTTTATTTCTGGTGATTCTGGTCACCAAAAAAATACTGAGATGCCAAGCAGACCCACGCTCCAGAACGGCAGGCATCTTTACTCAACAGGCCCTTTGTCAACCTTTACAAAGACTTTTATATAGCACACATACAACACCAACATGCCATACACCGACATGCCATACCACCCTAATTCTCAAGACAGGCAACCATGGGGACACATTACAAACAGCAGGCAAGAATCATACAGAAACACAGGTAAGGGCTAACACGACAGTCAGGTACACAGCACAGCTACTTAGAATGACAGCAGACATGGGCTATTTACATTCGCACAGAGCATGCTGGGAGATGCTAATGAGCTCTGCTAGCGGAAGGCAACTCGCAGACACTACAATGCATTTGAAAAATTCAACAGCAATGTCTCCTAACAGACATTATGACCCAGTTTTCAGGTAGGAACTAGGGGTGGGTGATCTTCCCAAAAACATCATATCACGATTTTTGATCATGATCTAAATCATGAATTTTCTTCCCAGTTTTGAAATGTATTGTCAAGAATACACAGGCCTGACCAAGCCTAAGGATCTGTTTTCAAAAGGGTCATTAAATCCTGAGTTAAACTTTGCTTTAAATATTTAAAAAGTTGTCGTGTGCTACCCTTAAAGGCGGTTTAATGGATTTGTTGCATTACTTTTGGAAGTGCCGACCATTGCCCTGAAAAGGTTTACAGAAAACTTCGCTTTGTGAAATATCTGGCTCAGTTCAAAATGTCTACTCTCCCACTATATAGTGCACTACAAAATTGGTGCGAGGCACACCAGAATTTAATGCACAGAAGCTGTACCCTACATTGGTTGACTTAGACCATCATGCATTGTGGCTTGTTACGTGAGTGTTGGAACCATAATTGAGAAACTTTGTTCAGTTTGAATCGTAACCGTTAACCATTATTAAGTAGCTCTCTTATGAAATACTTGTACCTGAGCTGTAACAATGGAGGCACGGCTACCGCTGCTTTAAATATTTTATTATATTTGATTGCTTTGCATGGGTAATGTTAATTCACAATTAATGCAGCATTTTAAAGATTAGTATAAAATACCATAGTTACAGCTACAGCCACAACCCTGCTTGCATAGGTGAATACAGTACAGTCAAATGCTGTAAAGTCACAAGGGGTACTTCTCCAAAAATATCAACGTTGCTGCCCATGGTCTGGCATTTGTTTATGTAACTCAGATAACAATTACCTTTATCCAGCACATAATTATGTAGCAGTGTAACAACCTCCTAGTGGTTGAAATCCATCAACTGCTGTCTGCCCTTATTCACTAGTGAGTACGTAGCACTCACTACGTAGCACTTTATAGTGAGTAAGTGAGTGATTGAATGAGCACAACTTGATCTCGTTAATACGCATTTCTTTCGACTACATCAGATTTCGACTACATCACAATCTCTACAATTTGCATGAAAAGTAGATCTTCAAGATATAAAATCGTCAGATTGCCCACCTCTACTAGGAACTATTTTCTTTCTACCAAATTTCACACACCAACTGCATCATTGCGCAGAACATAGCACCAGATAGTGTTGGGCTGATATCTGAATTTACATTATCGATTACTGGCACAAGAAATATCGTGATTACCGATAATATCTAAACACGTGATCATTTCAATGATCATTTCAATTGATGGGCCGAATGGCCTCCTCTCGTTTGTAAATTTCCTATGTTCTTATCATGAATGAATGACAGCCTATTTTGCATTTCCACTTAGAAGCAATACATGGGTAATACTGTTTGTTAAAATGTCCTTAACACAGTACTGTACAGCTTGTGATTTCCAATATTTGGTTCACATGTGTACGTAACATGTCTGTTTCTATGGCATTGGACAGAACGTTTTACAATCTAAGGCAGGTGTAGCACATGAAGCCCTTTTTGTGTGTTTACAACTCATGATACAAAGGCAAAAACTACTCAAGACACAATAAAACCATTCTTTTCACTTTATATGGATAGTCTGCCTACAGAGGGTGTACAGAGCATTTGTAACATTTCAGCAACTCATTAGTTGAGATTCAATAATTAATATAACGGCTGAGTGAGTAGTCAAATACAATTAAATTATTCTAAGAATAGTGTTCATGTATCGTTACATATACTCTATATACCGTGTATCCTGTGAAATATATACAGACACAGCTGAATTGTTGTAGCTCAACTAAGTTGCTGCAAATACTCTGTAGACAGACTATCCAAAAGAAGTGCTACCTTCTTTGCACCTTTTATTTTCCCCATTTGAAACAGGTGCAGGAAATATTGCCCAAATAAACAGCGCACCGGCAGTGGTCATTATTCTATAACGAAAGTAAATGATGCCCAAATTATGGAGTTGAAGACGAACAACAATCATAATCATAACCGAACAAGAAGGGACTTCCTTTAGAAATAAATTACTACAATCAATAAACACAAAACAAATGGGTCCAATGGTTCCATCCTCCTGTTTTCGTGGTCCAAATCAAATGCTAAACAGAGGTGAAATTGAGCGGTGAATGCGCAACAGATTATCAAAAATCCATTATAAGACTTTAATAAATAATAGCCAAATGAATGCATGTTTCTGTATAGACAGATGGAGTTTGCAGCAGCAGATGATTGTAGTAGATGCTGGGAGGACTGTCCCGACACCCCAGCCCAGGTCAAGCAGAGAGGTTACTTTTAAGTAAAGATCCACGATGACACAACTGAAACTGTACGGAAGTGATATAGGTAAGCGGCGTGTTAGCGGATAAATATGGTCTTCTATGATAGTATTCTTGCTATTTGTTATTTTTGGTAACTGATGCTAACTAATACTGCTAGCTAGCACATTCGCTAGCACCGCTGAGCTAGCTAACATTAGAGCTCAGCCAAGGAAGACGCCATCGATGTTTACATGCGATCACGAAGCACATGAGCCCCAGCACTAACTTCTGAGCTGTGCTATGGGTGGTGTGTGGAGTTCAGTAGAAAAAAAAAATAGTTCCTACATGAAACTGCTCACTACAATGTCTGTGGATTATCTTGAGTAATCAGGTCATAATTTCATTTTGCTGTTGAATTTTTCAGATGCATTTTTTTGGCGGTTTAATTACCACAGAAAGAATGGCATCAGTCCCATTTATATTCGAGAGAAGGCTGGTATTTCTATGGCTAATATCTCCAAACTAGGCAACCCTCACAACAACAATCTAGATGGATACAGCCTATTTGAAAAAAATGTTGTTGTTGTTTTTTTTACTTTGGGGTGAACTGCCCCTTTAATGTTATCATGCTGTGCCCGTTGTTGTTGTTATCACAACAAATCTGGTTTGATCACATGTGACTGAGTATGTTTTAAAGGCAAATTATCGATCAGTTTATCCCAGGATGCATGGCTGCAGGAAGTGGTTTCCCTTTGCTTTCGTCTCTTGATGTCTGTGATGCTGACAACCTGCTGTGTCCCAGGGATGGTTCCCAGTTCATTTTGCCTTTTGTCCTATTAGTAACAAGTTTGCCTAAAGTAAACGGACAGGAATGGCCTTTAGAACATGTTTCCATGTTGAATTTTTAAATGTTTTTTTAATTGCTTTTTTGTGTATATATGCAGTTAAAATGGTCTTTTTTGGCCTAGTCAAAATTAATTTTGGGTTAATTTGAAGAATCCCTGTCCGAAGGGCTTCCAGGAATATAGATATTTTGCAAGCCCTAAAAATGGTTCAAAATCAATAGGTTTAAAAACATGATAGCGATAGTTAACGGCTTTTGTATTAAAACAGCTTTTACTCACAGCAACGACGTTACTTAAATCAGAAAAACGCACTGTAGGTAATAAACTGACACATGAAGATCGTGGTTGTAAAATCAAATATAAATAACTGACTTTCCCTTAACCCTGCACTGTGGAACACCCCCCCGCTCCCAGTTTCGTGCCAGTTCCCTGATTAGTGTTTGTTTTCTTTGTGTGTATTTTAGTTAGCTTTTTGTGGTACTTGTTTTCTGACTGGCCATTTGTGTTTTGTTTTGTCAAACCCCTCTTTTGTCAGAGCTGCACCATGGATCAACACCCTCTTTCTGCCTGCACTATGCCTGGTCATGATGGACAAATCTTGGGCTACAATTAGCAGCCAAGCCTTTGTAGAGTGTGTAGTACTGTATAACTACTGAAGTAACTGTTTTTGTTTGCAGGCTCTTTTCCTAAAGTGGTTCCAACTCTGGCTCATTGCACTTGGTTTCTTGCCGACTGAGGCTGTGAGACCTGGCTGGATCTCCAGAACTAATCCATGTGATGTCTACGAGGAAAAAACTGATGTTATTTTTCACTGTGAGAAGCGCAGGCTGAAAGAAGTACCCAGGGAGATAAGCAGCAACGCAACAATCCTCTTCCTTTCTGAAAACTACATAAAAAACATTTCCATCAGTGACTTCCATGATTTGCACAAACTGAAGAAGCTTTATGCTGCGTGGCTCAACAAGAAACAGGAAGTTCAAATTCCTAAAGGGATCTTCCAGAACATGACCAACTTAAATTACTTGAATCTGGATGGCAATTGCCTTCAAGATGTTCCAGAAAACCTCCCAACCAGTCTTAATACTCTTTCTTTGACAAGGAATAAGATAACTAAAGTCACCCAGGACACCTTCTCTGGGGTGAAAAATATTACTAAAATAAACCTGTCAAAAAACTGTTACTACTGGATGCCTTGTAAAGAGAACTTTTATATCCAAAATGACAGCTTTTGGAACTTGACTAAGTTAAAATTTCTGGACTTGTCTTTCAATAACTTAACAAATGTCCCACGCAAAATATCAGACTCAGTAGTAGAATTACGCTTGAGTTCTAATAAAATACAGCACATATTAGAAAATGATTTTAGCGGATTGACAAAACTAAAAAAACTCTTTTTGCAGGGAAACTGTCCTAGATGCTACAATGCACCTTATCCATGCATCCCCTGTCCAAATGGATCCATAGACATTCATTCTGAGGCATTTAGAGATCTTTCAGCCTTGGAAACACTGCAACTTTCAGGAAATTCACTGCACTCTCTCAAAGGCTCTTGGTTTGAATATTTGCCAAATCTTCGTGCATTGTATCTCTCTTTCAATTTTTTAGTAGATGAAATAGCTGAGGGAAGCTTTTTGAACTATCTACCACATCTACAGAAAATGAACCTAAATTTTAACTATAACAGGATGGTATACCCTTCAACACTCAATCTTTCAAGTAACTTTTCTAAGCTGGTGTCTCTTAAATATTTGCATATTGCAGGTTATGTTTTTAAAGGGATTCATAATGATAGTTTACGTCCACTTTATAATTTAAAAAATCTTTCTCTATTAAACTTTGGGACAAATTTCATTGTTCGAACAGACCCTGGTGTGTTTTCAAGATTTCCTAACATAAAACTGATATATTTGTCAGAGAATAGGCTTTATCCAGTTACAGAGGATGCTAAGGCACTGTATGGCATAGGAAGTAAATCTGGTGATTTCTTTCAGCTGCCTGCACCCCTGACATACTATCAAGAGGATAAGGATTTTGATTTCACTGACGACCGCTTACCTGTGAAACGTGAATGTTCTTCTTCTGGTCGTGTGTTGAGCCTTAGCTCTAACAACATCTTCTTCATCTCCCCTAAGCAATTTGAAGGCTATAGCAACATATCCTGCCTGAACCTGTCAAATAATGGCTTTACAGCTGCTTTAAATGGAACCGAGTTCAGTTCATTGCCAAACCTGACATATCTGGACCTGTCTCACAATAAGATAGACTTGGCTTATGACAATGCCTTCAAGGAGCTGAAAAAATTGAAAGTATTAGATTTGAGCGATAACCCCCATTATTTTAGTATATCTGGAGTGACGCACAATTTGAACTTTATGCAGCACCTGCCTGAGTTGAAAATACTTAATCTTAGCAGTAATCAGATCTTCACTTTAACCAGCAAAAAGATGAAAAGTGACTCTCTGCAGGAGCTCCGATTCCAGGAAAACTCCCTGAACAAAATGTGGAAAGACAGGGACAACTCGTATTTCGAAATTTTCAAATACCTTGTAAACTTGACAAAACTTGACTTATCCTACAACAAGATAGACAAGATACCATTGGGAGTCTATGAAAATTTACCACAGACAATCATTGAACTCTATTTAAGTCATAATGCTCTCAAAACGTTTGAGTGGGATAAACTGATTTGGTTTAAAAACCTCTCAATTCTAGACTTAAGCCATAACCACTTAACTCATGTGTCGGGGAATATTTCAGCCATTACAAACACTCTTCGCATACTTAGACTCGATTATAATAAAATATCACAGCTTTATGGTGGATTTTTGAGAAATGCAAGAAGTCTTCAGCAACTTTACCTTGGCCACAATAAACTCACGGTCATCAACCAGTCCACTTTCTTATCCGGACCAAACAATTATTTGAATACATTGTTCCTGGAGGGCAATCCTTTTTGTTGTATTTGTGATTCATTAGAGTTCATCCTGTGGTTAAAAAATGGTGACATTAACATTAAGCACTTAGCTACAGATGTCACCTGTAGAATGCCAGATCTACTGAGGAACAAGGCTGTCGTCAGCTTTGACACAGAGCAATGTGTAAATAACAGTGAAGCATTTCTTATTTACTTTCTTTGTTATACGTTTGTTTTCTCGTTTATGGTGATAGCTATCATGATGCATCTGTTTTATTGGGATGCTTCCTACATTCTTCACTACTGGAGAGCAAAGATTCAAGGTTATCATTTCCTTGGGTCCACTTTCAGTTCCTATGATGCTTTTATCACATACGACACAAAAGACCCCCACGTCTCAGACTGGGTCTTCAATCACCTTCGCATACAGTTGGAGGAGTGTGGAGAGACAGCCCTGCCCATTTGCCTGGAGGAGCGGGACTGGACGCCCGGAAGCCCCGTGATTGACAGCCTTTCCCAGAGCATCCGGCAGAGCCGCAAGACCATCTTTGTGCTGACGGAGGCCTACGTCCAGAGTGGTATTTTCAAGATGGCCATCTACTTGGCCCACCAGAGGCTGCTGGATGAGAATGTGGATGTGATCGTGCTCCTGCTTCTGGAGCCGGTGTTGCAGCACTCACAGTTCCTCCGCCTGAGGAGGAGGCTTTGCGGGAAGACCGTTCTGGAATGGCCCAGGAACCCCTCTGCTGAACCGTGGTTCTGGCAGTGCCTAAGAAATGTCATCAGGGTGGACAACCAATCCGTGTACAGCAAGCTCTACTCTAGGTATTTTACTGCGAGGGTGGAGAGTTAAGTGCAAGCCTCGCTTTGGCTCCATCACACGTGGCAGCTGTAATCAATCAAGAAAGCTCAAGACCAGGGCTATTATCCATGAAGTGACACACTGAGCCTCGGCGCAACACAAAAGCAGGACACCTGTCCATGTGTCTCCACCATTCACTTCTGGACTGCTGTGTTAGAATGACTTACTGTGTTAGGGAAAGCAAATGTTATGGTGTAATCCATGTGAAATCAACAGCATTATCATCTTCTTCTGTTAATCTCAAATTAGACATTTACATTTGTATTGTGATAGTTTGGCTTTTGCTTCAGTCTTGTGTACATTAAAAAATTGCAGGTACAGGAACTACTTCACATTTGAACATTTGCCATTCGCAGTTTTGATCATTCGTGAGTTGGTGGTGAATAATTAAAGAGGAATATTTTTGGAGCATGGCAAAAGATCATAGAAACTCACGTATGATGCGTAAGCCAAATACAATACTGCAAATGATTCAGGTCTCATAAAATCATATAATATATAAATATTAGTGAAACATAATATTTCCTGGTGTAAGTGTATACTGTGTCTTTAATATTCAAAATCTTGGCTTGGTTACTCCATGCATCTTTGTCTCTGTAACCAGCTTCCTGTCTCTGTGGAATCTTACAGTAACTTTTAAACTTTTTAATTTTGCATTTTTAGATGTAGTGCTCCCAGTGCATGCAGTGGTAACTTTGTGCATACAGGGGCATAATCTAGATGTTTTGTATATTATATTAAAATATCTATATAAGAAGTGACAAAGCAGTTTAACATGCAAAATGTAAAATACAGTTATGGTTGTTTATAAATTGGTTATAAATACACTTTTTATATTATCCTTCGGGCTGACTGACTGTTATGGGTTAAGGTTAGGGGGGGTAAGTATTATTTGCCAAATTTCACATTCGTGGCGATATTCTGCTCCTGCTCCTCACAAATATGAAGAGGTTACTATATGATTATGTAAATATATATAAATATGAATATACAATATAAATTTGTCAATACTTCAGTTAACAATTGTGTTTTAAACAACATAAACAATGTAAATGCATTTGGTTTATTCTACTGCAAATATTCATTGCTAGGGAAGATTAACATTATTCTTTTGCATTTAATTTTAAACCGATTTTATCTTCTATCCATCCATTTTCCAGCCACTTATCCAAGTGGCCTTCACACTCATGCAGCATAGTGCAGTAGAGAGCGGAACATTCTGCAGGAGATTCACATTTCTTACTTGTATTTTTAAATTTTTATTTTCTTTTGTATTAATGTTTTCTGTTTAACAAGGGTTTGTGAGAAACGTAATTTCAATTCTCTGTGTGTTCTGTACATGTGGCAGAATTGACAATAAAGCAGACTTTGACATTATCTTTAAATGAATAAATCATGTTCAAATAAATTTTGCTTGAAGTTGTGTGGCTGTAAATATATATAAAGGGAGTAAATATGTAAAGTGATAGTCTTTAAACTAGAAAGAAATAATGATTTGACATTCATCATGATAATTTGTTAATATGGACTGATATAAAAAAATGTTATTGTAATAACATTTTTGGCCTTATCACCCATCCCTACATTCAGCACTTAGGAGTGACACAGCAGTGATAAGAATGAAATGCAACAACATATTATAAATTATGTTGATCAAATGAGGTTTGACTACTCGCTCATGTTCAAATGAAGTAGGGTTCGGGCTCAGGCTGACCTCCTTATGTCCAAATCGCACATTGGTTAGTGTCCCAACATTCAGTAGAAGACTTAAAGTGAACGGTTTAAATAAAAGGTCAGTTTTGCACTAAAAATAATGTTTTTCACCAGCTTTAATGTTAATTCTCATTACTTTCTCATTGCTCTGATTTTTCTTGTGCAATCATAGAGTGGTTTGGTGGGCAGAAAATCCAGCGCCATACCAATTCACATGGTGACAAAATCATACTATACAGACTCAACTACATATTTTTTGTAAATTAGTTTTTAAATGACCCGTGACATTACTAAGACCAAACGAACAAAGAGAAAGAAAAATCTGTTTGCCTCTCAATAGCACTTTTTCTCCAACACAATCATGTTATCATACTGTATCGCTCACTCTTAATACTGAAGGGGGGGCCCTGGCTGGGATATTCTTACACAACACCTTGATTTATGACCCTTGATTTATTTTCTGTTTTTACTTGTTTTGTTTACTGTACTACTGCTAAATTTTCACTTACTGCTAGACTCTTCTAGAGGTAAGATGTGTAACAAAAAATCCGTGAATAACTTTTAATGCAATTTCACATAGACGTCACAACTGAATACCAAGAATTTGCTTGTAGTGATAAGCCATTTTGATAAGCCGTGTTTCATTTGCATATTATGTGAAAAAAACAATGAAGTACTATTTAACCACACGATATGTACCCATATCAAAATCAATAACACCAATATCAATTAAAAATATTTTTTTGTGTATATTGTGGTGCTTTCAAGTGGTAACACAACATGCCACAAAATGAACATATGGAATCTTTAATATTTTGATCATAAATACACATGATAACTAATACATTAATATACAGAGTGGCTCACTCAGGACCCCCTATCCCCACTCTGCACCTGACAGCACCCCCCCTCTCCGATTCTGATTTAACCCCTGATTATGGGTATTATATACTTTCATTATTACAACACTGTTTTTTTACCTGTATCGTCCTTTTGACTCGACCGTCCATAAACATTATTTCTCTCTGCAAATGTGACACAAACACTGTTGTTACTATTGGACGTTACTTTTGGACAGCGCTGCATGGTTTCTGCCTTGCTACTCTCCCCATGAATGCTATTGTCACTCAGTCTCGTTCTTACTGCGCATGATGAGCAGTGACCGTAGCTCAGGCTGAGAAGACCTGCAGCTCCAGAGATGGCCTTCTGGGATCTTTTGTGACTTCTTGAATGTTTCGTCACTGTGACATTTTGGCCTACTGGCCTTTCCTGGGAAGATTCACCACTGTTCCAAATGTTCTCTATTTAGAGACACTGGCTCTCACTGTGGTGTAGTGGAGTCCCAAAGCATAGAAATGGCTTTGTAACCCTGTAACTAGAGATGCACCGATTGCAAATTTCTTGGCCGATTCCGATTTCCGATTTTACAGTAAGTGTGACCTGCCGATT
>JAODKC010000038.1:25681826-25705807 GCA_026777985.1 Mormyrops attenuatus
TTGTAAATACCTAAATCTGTAAATAACTTAGGATTTTCTCATCCAGCACACTGTAGACTGCACTAGGGAATATATTTATTATATTGTATTTTACCAATAGTTATATTAGGTTTATTTATATTTATACCATGTCTACAAGACTGTATGCTGTATTAATGTGGTACATTAATGTATACCTCTTTGCTGCTGAGCCGTGAGCTACCAAACAAATTTCGTTGTCTTTCTGATACAATGACAATAAAGTCTCTTATCCCTTTCCTATTTGGTTAGTTTCAACAAATTTTTTTCCTCATTTCTTCTGGAATTTCATTTGATTGTGACGTAGAATTCTTGTAGAAATCTTGGGGTGACTACTTCAGTCAGATCAATTCGATCTGGTCATCTGGCTGAGTGAAGTCATGACTTTTTCACATGGGCATTGTGAGTATTGAATGACTTTAAATTGTGTTACATGTTTATTCTGGTTCCCTTTATCGAATATTACAAAATTCTGAAGCTATTCATTATGAAAAATATGTGAAAACAGGATATCAAAACATTTTTGTAGAAGATGGATCGATATAATATCTGTTAATTCAACTGTTTTACTACACTGGGTCCCTCACTGTCACTTAAATTTCTGAAGCTGAGTGTCTGTTAGGGAGACAAAGCTATTGTACCATTTTTTGTAACGTCTGGAGTCCAGTGGAAGCCTAACTTTAATATAACTGTAAGGTACCATAACCAGCCACTAGATGTCGTCTTTGAAGCATAATCCATAACCGGATATGTTTCGCAAAATAAACCTGCAACAATGCATTTATTTGTAAACATTTTCTAAAGCTAATACGTTTAATAAAATCGTTGGCGCAAACAAAACTGTTAATGTACACAAAAGAATTAGATGAATCTTTTGTGAACGCGATGCTGCGTGTGGCCACGCCTCCTCATTTGCATACTCCAGGGTATATGTTGTCAGGCTGCGCAGACGCGCGTCAGTTCGCTACTGCGCACAGAGAAGCTCCTTCGTGTGCAAGTCAAGCTCCGGTGAGTGATTAAGCTTTTTATACTCTTACTACAGTTTGTTCATTTGTAATAAACACATGAATTTGTATACATAATACGGACTTTAATATGCATTCCACTGTAAAACAGACGACAATCGCTATATTTTGCATTGGATGTCAAAATCATAAGATTTAGTTGAATAGTAATATTAATTATAAGGATATTATCCAGTAAATGTGGGCATATTTGCGCTTAACACAAAAGCAGTGCAAAAACTCAAGTGGTTGTGCATTGTTACCATATCTGCTAAATAAGGCGATTTCCTTGTTAGAGAGCATCACGGATTCAGCAGCGAGGGACTATTTCACATCCTATAGTTGTATCGTTGCATTGACATGTAAATATTGGCGTTGCTTTAAGGTCATATATTGATCCTTGGGTATGGAGTCTTACCCTAACCGCCCTTTCGAAACGTGGTCTCTTCCGAGATAAAGCCGAAAAGGGCGGTGGTTCCTTAGACCGACCTTTTCGAGAGGAAAAAAGACCGGAAATATATCATGCTTTATATACTGCATTTCATTGTACTTCTCATTTGAAAATGCCCATATTTATGTCATTTGAATATTTTACTATAATGCATATTTTTCCATAAATACTGCATATACTTCCGTGTCCAGTTTGAATTAAAATTATTCTTCTTGCTATTTCACTAAATGGGGTTTATATTATAATGCAAATTAAATTTTTACTATAAAATGGGCCCTGCTTCTTCCTACATACTACATGTATTGTAGGGTGTTGAACGGGTGTGGTCCAAATGAAGGACATACCTCAGTGCGAAGTAAAAAGGTAATTTTCTCCCTCGGACATAGAGACTGTCGTGGACTAATAGCTGTCTGGTCACACTGATATTTCAAACCTGACCATGTTTTATGATCACTAGATACCCGACAGTCATGTCTGATAAGCCGAATCTGGAGGAAGTCACCAGCTTTGACAAAAGCAAGCTGAAGAAGACTCAGACTGAGGAGAAGAATCCCCTTCCGTCTAAAGAAAGTAAGACGACACTAAATATGAATTACCACAGGAAATTTATTAGTGGTCAAATTCTAATTGTATTTCAATTAAATGTGCCATTTTTGCACCAATCACAGGAACTCAAGTTGTTGTCCTTGATTTGTTTAAACTGTAACAAGTGTATGATTTACTATAAAACCCTGAAATGTTCTGCCATCTCTTTTCCTCAGCCATTGAACAGGAGAAGCAAGCAGAGTCATCATGAACACAGAGCGTCCGCCATGCACTGTACATTCCACAAACATTGCCTTGTTTTTAACTCCTTTTAGCTGTTTTACTTTGTAACCTGAGCCCGTGTTGCATTGTGATTGGATGAAAGCCGATGACCGTGTGGTACTTAGTCCACCACTTCCACTCCAACAAAAACACAAAATTCCTTTCCGCCCCTTTAAGCCCCGACTCCTTTAACAATAATGGAGGAAACTACTGACTGGCAATCTGTGTGTTGAACTTGCTGTTGTCCTAGTGTCCCTCTGCACTCTGAGCTGTCCGGACCCCATCTCTGCATGGGGAATAGAGAGTGCTCACCAACAGCATGACACTCATGTCCCTCTAATCCAAGCCAATCATGGCTTTTGGCGACTCGTAAAATGCTTTCAAATTGAGTGGCATTTTTTTTTAATTTCAGTTCTTGGAATGCACAACATTTTCTTTTGATATGCAAATAAAATTTTAAAACAAACATTTCTAATTTCTTGTGGTCAGTATCAATGAAGGTGCACACATTTCTATCCCAACATTAGATTAGATTCAAATGTTCAGCTAAAAGTTTCATAAATTTAGCTTATTGTTACGTAATATTTCAATAAAATTTATATTTTATTCATGGACTTGAGTGGAGAATGACGCAGTTTTTAAATTCACACAAAAACAGGTGCTGATGATTCAGTGCTGTGTACCTACAACATACTGCGGCTATTTTCATCTTATAAGCTGTAAAATTAGACTATGACAAAAACCTGCTTTTGTATTTGGAGTTAGGTTTGTTGTAATTGAAGCTAAGAAAGGACCAGAACTGAACTATTCAGCTGGATTGTAGGTTGAATAAGTTTATATTTCAGCCAAAAGTAAAGCTGACTGCAGTTTTGTCATTAAACTCTCTGGAGAATATATGGGCTTGCATTAACATGTTAGTTGTACAAATACTTTCAGATGGTCACGCAGCAAATTTTACGGCAAATCTATATTAATCCATTGTACTCCTAAAATTAGCTACATCAAAAGTATTAGGGTACTTTGCAAACCCTACAGACTATTACAATTCAGGTAACAGAACTGTTACATATACTGTATGCAAATGCGTGTGCATGTGTGTGCAGACTTGACTTGAATTGAATATCCCACTCCAGCCAGCTGACACAAGCTGGCAGTCCAGCATTGCAGTGGAGTGAAGAATGAAAATGTAATATTGGCAATACAGTAGCTGGAAAGCAATCTGAAATAGCCTGTGCTAATGTTACAAACGCACGCACTTCACAGACATGTAAACATAGCTGTAGCCTTAGGCTCCAGTAGAGGAAGTCCCATCGAGTGACACACTTTACTGGCCTCCAAGCGGGTGGCCAGCGCTTGTGGCGGTTTGAATCTCCTGCCAGCTTATTAACTGACCTAGAAAACCAGCAGCGTTAGTTTACGGTGAAAAAACGTAATGTGCCCTTTTCGTGGACAATGGCAGGCCTCGGCAGTGGCAGGCCTCGGCAGTGGCACAGGAGGTTACAAAAGCCAATGCAGGCACAGAAGTCTCGAGCGGCATGAATTTTTTGAAGAGAAGTCTCAGTTAAACACGTGACACAGCAAACAGGTTTAGTTCCTCTGCATTTTTGGAAGTCTTGCTGAGGTACCAATCAAGTTTTTTTGTGTGTACTTTTTCATTGGTTTACACACTGGAATGGCTATACATAAAAATCAAGATTGTTTCTTTAAAGGGCATACAACTGTCAACTAATCACCTAAATTTAAGCATTAAAAGTAACACTGCATAATTTTTGAAAAGAAAAAAAAAGAAATCTGACAGCTCGGAGGGTCTGGTGCCCAACTCAGAGTGTTCTCCGACCTCTAGATGGGTGGATGGAAGTTCACATAGAAAGATAACATTTTAAACCATTTTAATTGATTAAATGTTTTCATTTTGTTGCCTTTATACATGGCAGTTTGATTTGAGTGTGGCAATGACACTGAGGGGCTAGATCAGGATAAGTGTTCTGCAGGTGAGCTATTTAAAGTTAATGTTACCCTGACCAGTTTACCAGCTCTTCACATTCCATTCTCATTCTGCATCCACGTTTATGAATGTGAAAATCTGAACTTATGACAGGGACACTGCATTGTGCCAACCAGCAGCTTCTAGGCTACAAAACTGGTCTTACACAATTGATTTTATGCTAGGGCTTGATTTCCTTTCACTGCATCTAATTGCAAACAAGTGTCTGTATCCTTTGCATTGTAATTTTTGAAATATTCTCAACTGTCTGTGTAGGAACTTGAGAAAATGAGAGACTGGTATATAAAACACTTCCTCTATTCCAGTAGAACTTCTCTAAGTGGCCTATCCAAAAAGAAAACAATTTTCTGTTAGCGGTTAGATGCTCTGAGGCACCAGCCTTGGGTCATGCAGTGGGTGGGGTGCGGGGAGGGTTAAGTCTAGCCAAGTGGGTTATTTTTCAAGGTGCTTTTTAAAAAATTATAAATGCAAAAAAGGGAAGAGATAAAAGCGCTTCTGGAGCACTAACCTGCTTTTCTACAACCGGAAACCTCTGCATGTGAGAGGGCTGTTACCGTGCATGTCCCACTTTGTGGTCTGTGACAGACTGGCACCCTACCCAGCATTCCTCCTGCTTTGAGCCCTGTGCTCCCTGGGCCTGGCTCCAGGTTCAGCACAAACACCCCCTAAGGATGGATGATGGATGTGATTCATGAGATGTGGTGGCTGATATCCTCTTGGGTTAAGCTTGTAGCATTTAGTAACTTCCCTGACAGCTGCTCCCGCAAGATTTCCTTCCTGTGGCTAGCAGACTGCCATTGTCCGTGTTCCTTCTTGCTGGGGGTTCCAGCTGCGCCTCAGGGTTATCCTGTACCCAGCTGCCTACACCCCCAGACCCCCGTTCCGCACAGCATCCTGCGGTCGGCCAGTGGGCATGCCGAGGCGGGGGTCGTCGCTGGCCCCGCGTACACCAGCGGACCCTCGTCTTGCTCAGCATCCTGCAGCCAGCCAGCAGGTATGCCGAGGCGGGGGCCATCTTTGGCCCCGCAGACCCCCGTCCCGCATGACATCCTGCAGCTGGTTGGAAGGCTAACCCAGCTGCTGACTTACTATCACACTCAGGCTCATACTGCCAGAAGACGTTACTAAAGAATGTCAAAACATTCCATCTCATGAATCAGTTATTTATATTATTATGCATTCATGTGATAACGTATTTTCATGCACTTACAATGGAAATTCAAGAACAGCTTATGAAAATTCAATAAAAAAAACTTATTGCTGGAACAGTTTGGACATTGTTAGTGATTTCTGCAAATGTCTGGAAAACTGAAAAATAACAAAATGTAAGCTTGAAAAAGAGCAGATGGATTGGTTTGTTGCGCCCGTTTCACCTCTTAACCTCCCCGGCTTTCAGTTGGGGGATCCTCCAGTGGCTACAGTCTCTAAGGTGATCAGCGGCTCCTGGCTTTGCTGGAGACACTGGAGGTGAAGGGTGATACTTTATCAGGGTAAGACTGAAGCACTGATCTACGCGTCACACCTGCGTGTGGCACCCTGGGTAAGGCTGCAGGCAGGCGCTGAGTCACTCTGTGTCCAGGAAGCCTGACGGTCTGCTAAGTAATGCGCAGTGACAGGCTCACAGTAGCTCGTCTGGAGTGATAATTGGATGGAACGTGCTTTGGCAAGGAAGTGCGGAGTCATGGGCGGTAGCATGTCAACGGTGCTGCTGCTGGCTGAGAGAGAATCGGAGGGCTTGAGTGGAAGGAAGATGGGTGGGAAGTGTCACTCAACCCCGTACGTCTTCCGGAAGTGACCTCTGAGCGGGAAAGTACTGCACAGGCAGCCTGCTTCTGGGTCTGCCCCACATCAAACAGAACTTATGCATAGTACACAATGAAAGGCTTCTTCCTTGCTTTATGGGTCTTCAGTCCTGCTTCTAGGAGCCTGATACGAACTGTCCTGGCAGTGCACTTCAGACTTGCACTTAATGTTTCCCGTTCCTTTTGAAGGTCACCTGATGTCATCCTCCGATTCATGAGAAACTGTCAGATAAGTTAACGGTCACCTCTGGCATCAGAAATTTTTAAATATAGAGTGGTCACATTTTTTCCATGGCTGTATATCCACTTGGTTATTTGTATGACGTACTTTTTGCGCTACAGGAATAGCCATTATCCTTAAATAGAGCAGGAAAATGGGATGGAGACCAAATGATTGATTTATTGATTTAATATTGATTTATTGATTGTCTGTCAGCAGTTGACACAAAGTTAATGGGTCATCTTCGCCACCGTGTATGAATGTGTGAATGAATGGGTGAATGTGAGGCATGAATTGTAAAGTGCTTTGAGTGCTCATAGGAGTAGAAAAGCGCTATATAAATGCAGTCCATTTACCATTTAATGTAATACACATTCAGCATATTGCACTTATTTTCAGACTAAATTCAGACTAAAGTCATTCAGGCTAAAATATCCACAATAAAGACATCTGACCCAAGATATGTGGTCTCAGAAAGCCTAATCTCTGTTGTGTAATATGTTTTAAAATATATAATACTGAATGAAATGAAATTTATAGGTCTATTAAATGTAATGTTTATGCTGCAGATGAAATTAATCAATAGGTTTCCTGAGAGAAATACACACAGTTCATTAAATATGAGCTTGTGGTAAGAAATCCTTCTGGCAAGAAAGGCTGGGACTGCTGATGTTGCCATGGCGATCCGACTGCTGAAAAATGTGGGGTGTAACAAACTGCCGAACATTCGATTCATTTTGAGCTTTTTCAAGAAGTTGTAACAGGATATATACTTTCTCAACAATAGGAAGTGTTTTGCACTATATTTGGATCCCTGTGGTTTTTTGTTAAGCCTGCATGGGAAACAGGGTATGTGCAAGACGTTTTCATATCATGCCTAGTTATGGTAGCTGTGCCGACATCTGCTGCACTTCTTGCTTGTGTGATCAGGAAACGCCACATGAACATGATCCCTCAGAGATCCCTAAATTCCGGGCTTTCAAACGTTTAGCCAACCTGCCTCATTAAATGTGAAAATGTCATTATCTAATTATTTGAGTAAATGATTCCTGCAGCATAGTTCATGCTGTGGATCTTACATTTCTTTTAATGCTGTCATGAGTCAAATCACTTTGTCAGAAACCAATGGAACAAACCTGTTTCTGCAGCAGAACAGATTCCAAGCAGAGTGTAAATTCCTTTGTTTTTGGTCTGGCATTACACATTTAGGAGACTCTAAATGCTATTTTGTATGTGTCAGGCCAGGTAGGGGACATTTATCATATTTTCTTCACTGTCAAGTCCATCAGCAATATTGCCAATACTGATAATGACCTCCAACAAGGGTTGAGGAGTTCTCAGGAATCCTGGCATAGAAAAGAATGCATCTGCCTGTTGGCCACCACTATCACTAACAAGGATCATGTGTATCATTGAGCTGAAGATATAATGGCTCTATTGAGGCCTCACAACATGATGCTACAGTACAGTCACATGCAGTTTAGCACAGAGAGTTTAGCTGTACACAGATTGATGACGGGCGTCCGGGGTTGGAGATTGAGAAGCTCACTGAATGGAATATTTCTAGCGCTTATCCAACAGGGTCAATGCTAAACCATGTACTCGTGAGAGGTCACAGCAGTTATCAGCAGCCAGTGTTGCTCCAGCACAGGGTGGCCCAGCACTGTCGATATGTCAGCTGGAACACCACTATCAGTATAACCAGGGAAACTATGCAGGCAAACAGGAAGTGTGAGGCTGCAGGCCTTCCTGTTTCATCAAAAGCAAATTCTGAAGCCTCCAAAAGTTCTTTTTGTTCCTTTTGGTTCTTGCGCATGACAGAAAGGAAGTCTGACTATTTTTGAGTACAGAATAACCTGTCATTCCAATGGTATTTTGGTAGAAATATATAACAAACTTACTCAGAAATCTACAAATTATAATTATTTAAATATTGACAGAAACAGACATTGAGATTCCATGTGAAGTGCAGATGCTTCAGGACGGTCTTTCTTCTGTGAGATGTCTGACTGATAACTGAGTGATGACCGATGACTGGGAGATGTAGACTGAAACTTCTGAAATTGACTGTCCGTTAAAGCAGAGCAATAGAAGATCAAACAAACTTCATTCAACGTGAATGTATGTGAGCAAGACCTAACTGCCTTCATCACTGCTCGCCTGCACTATAATGAAACTGTCCACACAGTGGGTGCTGCCTGTGTTTAAGTAGCTGATAGGCACAGGAGTATCTTTCAGTGTGGAGTGTATGACAGACAGAGAAGCGCTGCTTCACAGGGGAGTGGCGGCTGCTGCACAGCAGTGTGCATACAGGGGAGTAGCGTGTTTGATGTCTGCCTCATTTCCTTTGCTATGCTCTCGTTGTGTGTGCGTACAGGCCTGTGTGTGACTCATAACAGTCTGATAGGTCTGGCAGCATCATTGCTACCAGACTCTGAGTTAAATAAGAGTTTAAATTTGCTACAAAATGGTAATGAAGGCCAACGGCAATCACCCAGTTTTCAAGATCGTTGACTCTTTTTTTCCCATAAACACTACGGTGTAAGTTACATAATGTCAACAACTTTTGGAAGTGCTGAAAGCCATAACTGGTAATTTATTTGTGATTATCATTGGTAATTATAATCACACCTTGAGAGCTGCTGAACATATTCACCTCCCACAGTCCAAAGTCATGTGGTTTACGTTGAAATTGGCTCACTCTGACCATGCACTATATAAAAGGTTATGGAAAAGGAATGGATCACTGATACCTGATTAACATGTATCATCAGAGATACAGAAGATTTTACAGGATGCATGCAAAGGTTGCCAATAGTGTTTCCCACGCAGTATAAAACTCCAAAATCATTCTCTGTTGGCTGAGCTACAGGGGAAGGTGTACTGCAGTGGCTGTCAGTGGCTTAAGATTGATGCTGGATGTATCTCCTGAACATGTCACATGCAAGATTATTTTGTGTCATTTGCTTCATAACAAGCTGGATCTCACCCTGTCATTCAAAAGGTGAAATTATTGCTTTTCAACTTTTAAGACAGGATTGGACTATCCTGTGTTATTGAATTTGGGTGAATCATTCCATGTGTTTAAATACTTCAGGAAACATTACAAAGCGTCAAAGAGTAAGAGATTGATTATAAAGAAGACAATTCCACATTGAGTAAAATAGGTGTCAGAAGTGCGTGTTATACGCTTAACCTGCAGGAATAAAAATGAGTCTGGACGATGTGACCTGTCTCTGAAATGGCACACAGCCCATTCGTGTTTCAGCATTATTCCTTCCTTTCTTTCCGCTGCCTGTGCCCCAGAGCCTGCGCCAGAGCTCAGTGTTGCAGCTGCAGGGCCTGTGGTAGGGCGAGTGATGCAACTGAAAGGCCTGCATTAGAGCGAGTGATGCAACTGGAAGGCCTGCATTAGAGCGAGTGATGCAACTGGAAGGCCTGCATTAGAGCGAGTGATACAGCTGCAGGGCCTGTGGTAGGGCGAGTGATGCAACTAAAAGGCCTGCATTAGGGCGAGTGATACAGCTGAAAGGCCTGCATTAGAGCGAGTGATACAGCTGAAAGGCCTGCATTAGAGCGAGTGATACAGCTGAAAGGCCTACATTAGAGCGAGTGATACAGCTGCAAGGCCTGCATTAGAGCGAGTGATACAGCTGCAAGGCCTGCGTTAGAACGCAGTGATGCCAATGACAGGCCTGCCTTAGAACACAGTGATGCCAATGACAGGTCTGCGTTAGAACGCAGTGATGCCAATGATAGGTCTGCGTTAGAACGCAGTGATGCCAATGACAGGTCTGCGTTAGAACGCAGTGATGCCAATGACGGATCTGCCGAGGTCTGACTGTGATGAGCTCAGCTGGTGGCTTTGAGGCATCTGCCAGCATCATAATAGATGCTCGCCCAGCTGACTGTAGACAGTGCCACCTGAAGGAAACACAGACGCCTTTGAAAAAGCTCTTTATCCATGACTTCTAAGCAAGCTTTGGATTAATGATTTGTGCAAATATTGCATAACATCACCTTCCTGTAAGTTTTGAAGATATGTTTGTTTATGTATGAAAGACAAACCATGCTAAGAGCTGAAGCACAGGTAGAATGCTTTGCTTGTGTCAACATTACAACGAAATTGGATGAGAGAAGAAACGAGTCTCTCAGCATTGGAGAAGATAAGAGAAAAAATTAAATTAAAAAGTCATAAATAAGGGAATGTATGTGCATGTACACATGGCGGTGGGTGGGTGTAGCGCAAGTGCCAGTATCACACACTGGAGAAAGTAACGTAAGTACCGTATAATGGCACATAGTACCAGCAATTTGTGACAACCTGACAGACGTCCATTCGGCCCACTATTAGGTGGTGTCTTACCAAGGAATTGTATAATCTTAGTATCACCAACCTTGACTTAAACTCCACACACCTAGAGATGTAACCCAACATGTTATTGGCCTGTTTTTGAAGTTAAACAACACAAGTCTCAATGTCTTTGCATATTTCCTGATATGTATGAGAACACTGTAGACATACATATATAAACACCATAAAAACAAAAAAAGTCAATCAACTGTGGTGTTAAATAAAATTTTTAAATCTACAACCAGCTATCAGCTTTGCGCTCATTCAATATTTTTTATACATTTCTTTTTTGCTTGTAATTTCCTTCATTACCCTTTCAGTCTTCCTTACATGACTCCTTTCACTTGTCTGAGTGTGCAGACTATATAGAGAACACCCATTCCTGTGAGACATGTCATGTGTTTTCAGCTTTAGTAAAATCAGGAAGTGAGTTCCACAGTGCTACTCAGCCTTCCTGTTCGCCTGTCACTTCAACAGCTTATCAGAAGCCAGACTAAATATGCTGTCTCATGTTCCTCTAGAGCTTCTCGTAAATGTCCAGCTGAGATGGTGCCTCGAGCCCTCACAGTGTGTGGCTTATGTCATTTTTGCCGTCACCGAACAATGAAACCACACTCACTCATGCTCAGTCACACTGGAATATTAATTTCTCTCAAATAAGAACAGAAATGTCTTCCTTCCGATTTTAAATCTATGAGATCTAAGTGGACCTTGACATACTAGCAAGTACACCACACCACAGCCCTTCACCCGAAAAAGAAGCACTCTTTAGACACGCTGCACACATGCTTGAAGACAATACGATTGAAGATGACTCATGTGACCAATTTTCCACTGCTCGGTAGACCACTTCCTGTGTTCTGCACACGTCTATATTCAAAGAAGGGCATTCTGGGGTGTAACAAGGGGCCTCGTCCATGGTATCCCTCACTATGGAGTGTTTTTATGGATTGTGCTTGTTGAAACACCATAAGTTGACATCTGCAGATGACTGACTCACAGCCGCTCTTTCATTTCTCCGCTCACCTCATGGACATCACATAGTATGTCTCTGTCTGCAATTGCCCATGATTAGTGATGTCTTCCATGCTAACATAACCTGTTCCCTATAAAATCAACTGCGATATTCTAATTTTAGTCTGAAAGAGGAAAAAAAACACCATGCAAAGAGTAACTGGTAACACTTTACTTGAGGGGACACAAATAATGTAGCAGTGCACACTTACTTAATGCATTAATTAACCATTACCTAAGTGTTAGTTAATCATTTATCAATTATGATGATTCATGTATTCCATGCAGGAGTGATATTAGTTAATTATTACCTAATTAGTTAACTGTTATCATAGTTCATAAATGGAATACATGAACCGCATTTCGAGCTATTTAAAAAAATCAGGGGCTAAGTTAAGTTTACCTGGGCTTTTTTTTTTGAAGGAAGATAAAAGAAGTAAAACACTCAGGGCTAGGCTTAAAATACTCTGGGCTAGGCTTAAAACACTCTGGGCTAGGCTTAAAATACTCTGGGCTATTGCCACTTAGTTACTGGTAAATTAATGCACCCTGCAGTGCATAGTAAACGCATCAGGAAAGGCCACTGGAATGCCTCTCCCCTCCCTTCCGGACACCTACAACATCTTTTGCACAAAGGATTTAATTTAGTTTAATTTTATTTTTCTATACATATGTATACATGAATACTTGTATCTGTGTTGCATGTCTGTCTTGCTTGTCATTGTTAGTGCACTCACCATGGCGTCTGAGAGTAACATAATTTCAATCCTCCGTGTGTCCTGTACATATGCCAGAATTGACAATAAAGGCTTTTGACTTTGACTTGACTTTTGACTTACTACATTATATGTGTCCCCTCAAGTAAAGAGTGACCGAGTAAGCATAGAACCATAGAAATTTCTAACACGAAACTGTAACCTCTGATTAGGAAAGATCGGCTGTGTATTTGTGTAGCTAACCCAGAAGTGACACGTGAGCCATTCTGACACAAGCATATATCTCTCTGAGTCCTGCTCCTGTATCCAGAAAAGCTGATATATGTTTTTTAAAGCGGCTTGGGGTTTGTTCTGCAGTATTCATCTTCATTTTAATGTGAATCCAAAAGTGACCACCATAAAACATTGTGAAGAAAGTCAGTAACACTTTACTTGCGGGGGCACAAATAATATAGTATTATGCTCTTAATTATGTATTAATTATCCACAAATTAAGTTTTACATACTTACATACTGATCTCATGATGGTTCATCATTAATGACCCAGATACATCCAACCCACTCCTGGCCACACTCATAATTATTACTGCCCACTGCTGGCCATGCTCATAATTATTACTGCCCCCTGCTGGCCACGCCAACGAAAGGGGGCAGGGGCAACTGTTGATCTACAGCGTTATAATAATCCAATAGCATCAATATGTGAGTTGTATGTCTAGTTTCCAAACTGGTAGGGCAATCTGTTGCCATGACACCAGTATTCTTGGAAATTATCAGGCCAGAATGATCTAGACACACAGCGTTGTACCAGCAGAAGCAGGTTGTACTGAATTCTACCCAAAGCAAATAAAAGAAACTGGTTTCCATTTTCATAAAACAAGCACAAACTATTAAATGATATCGCTTGTTCATTTATAATTGAGGCAAGCAGTCATGTTCCAAGCATTTATCCAGGACAGGGATGGAAGGAGCAGCTGGCCCCATCCCAGATGGCACAGGCCACACGCCAGGGGTAAACCCAGAACGGGCCGCGCTCATGTACAGATCAGTGGAAATTTCTGGTTAGAATGTAATGTCCACAGTACAGACTGACTGATATATACTTCCTGACCAAACAAAGTTCTGGGTCTTATAAAATCATTGTTGCTCATATGTGTGGATCTGCTACATTAATGGCTACTTCAACTTGAGTATCCACTTGTATTGGGAATTCAAAAAGATATAGAATAAAGCTGGGAAGCACAGCCCCCCATTCACCCCCCCTCCCCGGGAACTCCTACTGCTGTTCCTCTCTGTGAGGTCACTCCACTGTCGGCACTGCATTAAAGGGCTCATGTAGCTGTCTGAACTGTGTGCCTCTGAATCAGTCAGCTCTGTTACTCTCTATTGCACACTGCAACTGCAGGCTTTCCAGAACCAGTGGTTTCTAATGTTTCAACCTGACATGACAAAACTGTTATATATTTATCTTGAAAAATGCTACACACAATAAAAGCAGTGAAGAAAAATTTAAGTGACAACACAGTAATCACCTGCAGTTGAAAAAATACAGATTAAATTGAATTAAAGTATAAAATTTATCCTTAAACTGTGCTATGAATAATATGCATTGCGGTGCTACACTTACAGAACAGGAAGTTTGAGAAGTCGTCGGGAGGATATTAGAGACATGATCCGAAGGAAGGAAAAAAAGGAAATAGAGACTTACTGGTAACAGAAATATTTCACCAGGGAAGACAGATACTATGCAAATATTTGTTCGGTTATTGCCATATTAAGGGACATATTCTGATAAAACGTAAATTATTCACCACAGTAGTTAACTAGACATTGATATCGCAATACTAATAAATATTTGTGGTTTTCAGACCTTAAGCACTTACTTAAACTTGCTACAACAATTCATTTTCCTGCCTTTCCAAAGTAGACAGACTGCGAGTCCTCATACCATCATTCATCAGCACATGTCAAAGGCTTTATCTTGATCTTTCTTTGAATTTCTAATTACTCCTGCAGGAGGGAGATTCCTGGACTGACAAGAAAGCTTATTTGGGCGATGAAAACACAAGACTGGGAGTAAGTTGAATTACCGGCGGCCTGCAGCTGTCTATAGATCAGCCTGGATGTTGATCTCTTTCTGTGAGGAGAGTGACAGCATCTCATTCTGTCCAGTATTCAAATTCACACAAAACGCTGACAGGGAATCCAGCTTCTGTAGATGTACAACAGGGATGCCAAAATCTGCCCACCAGTGTTTCTCTTTGGATAGTAGGTTTAGAGGACTTTGTGACTGTTTGTTCAGCTGAGAGATACAGCATTCACATACATATTGGACAGCATGCAAAAGGCCTGTAGCACACGGCACTGCAGCCTTGTAGTCACACTAAATTAGGGGTGGGCGATTTTGATCTGTTCAGCTCTTATCTGTCATTATTTCAGCAAACAATGTGCTGTTGTTCTAGTGAGACTCGGCCTGGAGGCTGTATCTATAAATAACATTTATTAATTCATTATTTCATTTGGTGTCAGCTATATCACAAATCACGAATATCCCACTGAGAACCAGGTAATCTAAAAGTGAGGTTACTTAAGAAATATTTCACAAAAGGCTGTAACATCATATAAATAGATTTACTTCCACAACTTCAGTACAATTACAATACAGAAATGGTGTTAAGCTGGTGTTAAGCTGATGAGCTGCATTACAGATGAAACAGCAGATGCAAAAATGTCAACCGATAAATGACAACCAATGAGTTATTAATATTACTACACATATTTTCCCCATTAAATGAAAAGAGATTTGGTCTACTGAAGACTTGATTAATAATCCATGGCAGATGACTTGATCTGCAGGTGCAGGGTTGGTCAGCTGGCTGGCGTGAGATTTTCAATTCGAGATGAGTTCCCACACGCATTGACATGTATGTTCAGTTTTGACATACCTAATTTTAGGTTTATAATGGAATAATATGGATTTGACACATGTAAATGCGTGTGCATGCTAGTCTCAAACTGAAAATCTCACACCAGCCAGCTGACCAAAGTTGACAGCCATAGATGTGGAAACCATTAACTTAACTCGTTAATAGCTCATTGATTTTAGCATCGTCAGAAAGTGGATTGAGATTGTTAATAATAAATATAGTTGTTGTACTTAACCACTGGGCAGGACTAGATTAAATAGAATTGATTTTCTGGTACATGGTCTTTGCACCATGCCGGAGCTGTTAATAGGACTGTTACGGTAAGATGGACCGGGGGGGGCGAAGCTACCAGCGACCGGGGTGCTGATTTACCGTAGGGCTTACACAGCTAATTAAGCTGGATGACAGGGGCCACCCGGGCGCTGAGGGGGACACCGGGCGCTGAGGGGGACACCGGGCACTGAGGGGGACACCGGGCGCTGAGGGGGCCACCCGGGCGCTGAGGGGGACACCGGGCGCTGAGGGGGACACCGGGCGCAGGCGCAATTCACACGGGACGCGCACGGCAGACAGGGCGGCGCACTGCTGCCTTTCCAGGAAGGAGATAAATATTTAACGTGGTTTGCATCGTTGAAAGACTATCAAGATGTTTATGCAAAACAAAGTCGTGGACATGGAAAAATCATATCAGTGCTGCGTCTACTGATATTCATCTTCTTATACTGGAATCTTTTTTTAATGATTCATTATTTATATTGATTGGATAAATATACTCGGACTCAGTCTGATGACAGTCACACCGAAACACTTTTTTAAAGATCCTGTATACTATATTCAATGAGAGACTGAATTGATAACTGATGTCTAAATTAGCGTGTGCCTTTATGCGAGTATTTGCCCTGCAATGAGCAGGAATCCAGCTCAGCCAATCCCTCCGGCTGCAAGCTGACGGTGTCCCTGCCTTAGGGAAAGCCATTGTTGTTGCACAATATGAAGACAAATTAAGAAGAATCATTGAAAAGTAGAAATGAAATACATTTAAGTATGAGCAATATTGTATCTCTGATATGTATTGAAGGCCAGAGGGCAGGCATCATAAAATTCCCGGCCAGCTGAGATAAGGCTGTAATGTGCTGAAACACCATCACAGCACAGCCAGCAATACACAACCAAAGGAAAGTCAGGTTAGGGCCTAGGTCAGTGGGTACCAAACTCATCCCAGTGGCACAGAGCAGATGTTGCTGCTGAGTCACATCCTTCTGCACTGTCATCTGTTGCAGTCTGACTGTTAGTAAAGTGTGGGAGTGATGTGGGATGGGGAATATTGCCGCTTTCATGAATCACAGAAGCTTATCTCCCACCCCTTGAATACCATTCCCTTTAGTACACACCTCTCCCACGACCGTCTGATTGGATGGTGTACAAAGCGAAAGAGGACGATTGACCAATGAGAGACCAGCTGCCAGCTGCTCTTGCAATTAGTCGAGCAGATGCTGCAGTTTGTCAAACGCAGGGTGGGGGAGCTTAGTATATATATATATAAAAATTACCACACTTCTAGACATGTGGGTGGGACTGTTTTTTGTTCTGTGCTTCCACTTCCTCACCCCTCGTAGAGATACACATGAATTACACACATGTTATTCTTGGAACACATTTTATTTTGCCATAATGATTTTGATATTCATAATGATGAATTTGAACTCACTTTGATAGTGATGCTATTCAGATGGGATGTCAAGGGAGACAGAATGACTCAACATTTTTACAATGACAAGAAATCAGAATCAGAATCGCGTTTATTGGCCAAGTATGTGAGCGAACACATACAAGGAATTTGATTCCGGTCGATGGCGTCTCCCAAGTACAACGGTAAAAAAAAACAAAAAAAAAAAACAACAACAATAAGTAAGTCACAATGGACAATATACTGAGCAAATTTATGCCAAACACCACCAAAGGTCGCTATCACATTGACTGGGACACTAAAAAATGACCATATATAGCATATATTGATGGGAAATACCGCAACAGACATTAAATCTAATTTTTAATAGTTATATTCAAATCCAAGTCAGATTCAAATGTCCATCATGCAATTTTTTTATGCTTTTTGGTGAGGTCAGCACATATTCTACTATACATTCTGGTTGGTTGTTTACATGATGCTTGGACTGAGCCCATTGGACCCTTCACATATGTTAGATAAAAAATCATCATCTAATTGGGGAATTCCCTGAAATTCCGATATGGTAAAAGCATGTTTGACACTTTGCCAGTGTACAGTTTGCAAATTTTCTGTGTGTATTGTGATATGACAGAATGAATGAGACATTAGTACTTTACCCCGTTTGAAAATCCCCCTTTTTTCTAAGGATGCTTCCCTTTGGTCTAGACGCTTTTCAGAACCACACACATTTACTGACATCATGCCACAACCCAATCACACTGTTCCCAAATTGCTGATTTGTTTACTTCCATCTTCTTCCACCATGTCTGTCCTTCTTCATTTGTATTTTATGATAATTTACAAAAAATACTTACAAAAATACAGAATGGAAATTAGCATTTTATCCATACTGTGTGCGGCTGGGATCGTACTTATTGCCGTAGTTCGGAGGACTATGAGGGGAAGCTCATGATAAAACAGTCCTTTGACTCATGCTGGTCTGGCCAGGTCAACTTCCACAAAATACTTAGAGGCTGGTGCTTTTTCCAAATCTGTAGTCTCTACAAAGGTCAGAAACAGACAGGAAAGAGGCATTTCCTTGAATGATCACTGGCTGGAAAACAGTATGCAGGTATGACAAGTTAGTATTTTTTTTCTGCAAAGGAATTTAGCTTCCTCTTGCCTCACTATTAAGTGCCTTGGAGATTGTCATCTCTGGCTTTGTGAGGGCTGGACGGGGGTTTTAGTCACATGCTTAAACATAGGGAGAAGAGGAAGTGTCATGCTAATGCTATGCTAAATTTCATAGCTTTGCAGAGTCGCAGCTGAGAATGGTGTGAACAAGATTAACTTCATCACAGATGACCTGTGAGGTGCCCTGGTGTTGTCTGCCATTCAGACAAAGAGCAGTGGGCAAAGGTCATACTCATCTGACCCCCCATCTGTAATTAGCCTGATATTTTCAGTATCTGTCTCCCTGATAGCATGGGGGAAGTCCTGCCAGGGCTGTGTGGATTCTATGTATCCCAACACACCCAGAGGCGGCACCCATGCATGCATGCAGTGTGCCCTCTATGTATCCCAACACACCCAGAGGCGGCACCCATGCATGCTTGCGGTGTGGATTCTATGTATCCCAACACACCCAGAGGTGGCACCCATGCATGCATGCAGTGTGTCCTCTATGTATCCCAACTCACCCCGGCGGCACTCATGCATGCTTGCGGTGTGGACTCTATGTATCCCAACACACCCAGGCGGCACCCGTGCATGCTTGCGGTGTGGCCTCTATGTATCCCAACACACTCAGGCGGCACTCATGCATGCTTGCGGTGTGGACTCTATGTATCCCAACACACCCAGGCGGTACCCGTGCATGTCTGCAGTGTGGCCTCTATGTATCCCAACACACCCAGGCGGCACCCGTGCATGCCTGCAGTGTGGCCTCTCTGTATCCCAACACACCCAGGTGGTACCCGTGCATGCCTGCAGTGTGGCCTCTATGTATCCCAACACACCCAGGCGGTACCCGTGCATGTCTGCAGTGTGGCCTCTATGTATCCCAAAACACCAAGGCGGTACCCGTGTATGCCTGCAGTGTGGCCTCTATGTATCCCAACACAGTGGCATAGCTATAATGTGGAAAGGTAGAACCAGGGAAGCTTTTATTCTGGTTATATGTGAATATAAGGCTGTAATAATCTAGTAAAGCACAGTAAAATAATGTTACATAGTTATGCATACTTACATATAAGTATTACCCACCCAATGCTTATTTGTGTCACTTTTTAGGGGGTCACATGAAAATTTAAACAACTACCTGTGTTCACAGCAGTGCAGTGAGTTTATCAAACAGCAATCAGGGAGTGCAAAGCCCTACCAATGGAACTTCAGTGTGACACAAATACGTGCACTAATCACTCCTGATGAGCGTCTGCAGGGGCCTGGCGTGAGCACAGCAGAACACAGCCCAGGGAGGGAGACTGGCTTCTGTGGACCACTACAGTAATAATAAGATAATAATAGTAGTATTGCTACATACTTCTGCTCTGAAGAAGCACAGAGTGTAACATCCCATGAGCTGACATCTGTTAGCAACCATCCTTTTTCTGTGGTTTTTCTGATCTTTGCAAGTATTGGAGAGACACTTTGGTCACTGACACTAACTCTTTGGGGTGTGTGGAGGACAAGGAACAGGAAGACTGGCTTCCTGTTGAGGAACGGCAGCAAACCAGCTGAGAGTCTGCCAGCACCGACAGTTTCACACATTTGCCCAACTCCAGCTCCAGCCACACACAGCTGTGTCTACACACACATATACGATGACAGAAAATGTACGCACTGTGTAAATTGTGCTTTATCTGAATGCCAGCTCAATGTTTCTAATACGGACTAATATAAAATGAATTACAACAGTGTTGATTCAACAAGTGCCTTTACCAAGAATCTGGGATGTGATGAACTGTGAAACATTGTTGGCAAGGTCTTACTGTGGCTGCACTCTGCACATAAACTGCAGCCATTTTATGTCAACAAAAGAATCAGGAGGAGACCACCAAGCTGATGACCAGGAAACATCAAAGCTCAAATCACCCTGAAGGAGCCTGACACACCTGCTGTGGGCCACTATACCTGATAGGGAGCAGCTTGCAAAACAGGATTTACAGGCTTATGCTGGCTAAAGACCCATCATAGGATTCCCAAAAGAACAATATGCAAGTTACTATTCATCGCATCAGCTTCCCATTCATCCTACACATTCCTAAACCGCCAAAATTGGAAAACTATTTCCACATATCTATTCTGGATGGGGAAATACTGAATGCGGATTGTTTCTGATGTGTCTAATATTCTGATATTGTGACGTTCCAAGCTTTAATGCAGTCATGCCTCTTTCAATAACCTGTGATACTGTCTGCGCATCAAACCAGAGAGACTGACCGCAGAAGCGTAATTGAATCTTAAATAGCATATACATTTAAACAGGGCTGAGAACAGAGCTTGCCCCCACCTGGGGCGAGTCATTTAGATGAACAAGTAGTAAAAGATGAACACCAGCTGACTATTGGAAAAATTGCAGGTCGGCTACATTTTTACAGAACTTGCTCAGTTGACTAATTGCAAAAAGTTCTACCCTTGCATCTATATGCATATTTACCTGTATGTACGTGTCATCTGTTGTGCTCTTAATGTATTTTACTTCTGACATTTATAAAAAAGACATTTCTCAAAGGGCTGCAAGTGAGACACGTAACAGGAAATGTGGTTTGAGGGCAGAGCCAGACGAACTGAGGGCTACATGCTAAGTGAGAAGAAAGCGAGACAATGACATCGGACCAGGTTTTTAGAGATACTTCCTACATTTAGACTGATGAACTTCTATGAGAAGTAAAAACCTTCTCCTTTCCTTGTGAGCTTCCGGCGAGGGGCACTGGAGTGAAGTTTACTTGTTTAGCAATACATGCCGAAACTTATAGGGGAAATGGTTCTGTAGGGTTGAAAGGAAAGACCATGCTGTGTGATTCTCAGTTTAAAGCGACACAATCATGGCTTTTAGGGAGAATTCTAGGTAATCGACAGGGTATACTGGAATAGGTCCTTAATATTTTCAGTCTTCTGACACTACTAAATGGTAGAGTTCTCTTATCGCTGCCTCTCACTTCTGCATTTGGAACAGGGGGAAGTTTAAGTGGTGGTTTCCTGTTAAAACAAACCAAGCTGCGCACAAGCTCTTAACTGTGTCAAACCTAAATTACCCAGCAGCCATTAGGAATCCTAGGAAGTAGCTGCCGAATTGCTTGTGGCCCAAACGATTCTTCCAGGATAAAAGGCAGGAAATGTGGATGAGTGTTTAAAAAAACTTAAACCACAGAGCTGGTCATTCTAATATCTGTGCAACACACTCAGTTTAACGCACTGCAGTGCATGCTCTTGTGAGCAGAGGAAGTGTGTCACCAGTCTGCTGTCATGCTTTCACTGGCAACCTTCAAACATTCTCTCCATGCTGACATTCTTTTGTGACTTGCAGTTGCATTAAAACTTGAAGTGTTCAGAGATTTGCTGCCAACTGTGCTATTAATATACTTTCCTCCTCCAGAATGTGTGGCACGATAACACAATATGTAATAAATATGCTATGATCCATTTAAAGATCTCGCTAATGCATATTTCTTGTAGGGGGCTCAAGGTCAGGCCACTCTTAAACTGCTCAGATCAACTTCTTGTTACTAACAGCTGACATCGGTATGGTCTGACAATAGTCAGTGAGTCATCACAGTACAAACAGGCACTGCTAGAACTGGCACAAAGAGCTTCCCATGTTGCGCTTAGCTGTTTCTCTGCTTAGTAAGCGACTGAAGTAAGCGGATGAATTGTGACACGTAATAACATATCTTGATGAAGAGCCTGCGGTTGACAAAAGAAGGTAGAAGGTGAAAGCTGGGTGACACCAAAGCCGCCATATTCCTGGCCCGGGCTACAGCCTGATACCCAAGGCCTTTGAATGGTGTAAGCGTTCAAGCATTCAACATTATAAGAATGTATAAAAATGTGACATTTTTCACATTACCAGCAGTTAAAGATAAAAAAAAAAAAAAACATATATCATATATCTCTTGTAGGACACAGCAGTGACAAGCACAAAGCTCTGAAGACAACTTTTGAAGAAAACTTCTGGTTTGCTTAAGAACATTATTGAGACGCAAAGGCACTATAGATGTGTAAGGTGTGCAGAGCAGTGTGAAATGCACGTTACAGCTATATGTATAATAAACTGCCATGAGCGTGAGTGTTAATGCAGCCACTGCAGATTTGCTCTCACGGTGTGAGTGTTAATGCAGCCACTGCAGATTTGCTCTCACGGTGTGAGTGTTAATACAGGCACTACACATTTGCTGTCATAGTGTGAGTGGTAATGGAGCCACTGCAGAATTGCTGTCATAGTGTGAGTGGTAATGGAGCCACTGCAGATTTGTCGTCATATTGTGAGTGGTAATGCAGCCACTGCAGATTGCTGTCATCGTGTAAATATTAATGCAGCCACTGCAGATTTGCCATCATAGTGTAAGTATTAATGCAGCCACTGCAGATTTGCCGTCATAGTGTAAGTATTAATGCAGCCACTGCAGATTGCCGTCATAGTGTAAGTATTAATGCAGCCACTGCAGATTTGCCGTCATAGTGTAAGTATTAATGCAGCCACTGCAGATTTGCCGTCATAGTGTGAGTGGTAATGCAGCCACTGCAGATTTGCTGTCATACTGTAAGTATTAATGCAGCCACTGCAGATTTGCCATCATAGTGTGAGTGTGAGCTGTGAATCTTGAGGCTGACTTCTGTTTAGTGAGGCTGGTGCAGCAAAGCTGGTTGGCTTGGCCTCTGCTTTCTGATTCCTGTATAACTGGTTCCTATTCTGTATAACTGGTTAAAGTGCTTCTTCAGTTCTGGTGTCCTGGCTTGATGGTAAACCTCAGAGGAGCTCACAGCGTGTACGTGTGTGGAGTTCAGAGCTCACAGCGTGTACGTGTGGGGAGTTCAGAGCTCACAGCGTGTACGTGTGTGGAGTTCAGAGCTCACAGCGTGTACGTGTGTGGAGTTCACAGCTCACAGCGTGTACGTGTGGGGAGTTCAGAGCTCACAGCGTGTACGTGTGGGGAGTTCAAAGAAGGGCCTCTAGAGGCCAAGGCTGAGCAAGAATGGCCAACGTGGCGACAGAAACGACCCCTCCCACAGACGCTCTGACACACGCCAATTGCCCCGCCTTTGCACTTCTCCAATCAAATGCACCAAGCTACCTTCGGGGTAAAGCTCACCGTGTATTCCGACATGGTCACCAGGTCACATGCTGCCATTTGAGTCCCCAGACTCCCATTAACATGAAAACAAGTGAAAAGTGATCTTCTGCTCCACTGTTTCTTTTCCCAGAATGCATCATATTCAGACCTAAGCCAAGGGCATTTATGTTCCTGCCTGTGTTTGTCAGTGCTTCCCTCCACATTCAGCTTTCTGAACAGCTCACACCACTCAAGAAGCTTTTAAAACAAACTCACACTTGCAGTTAGTTGGTTTGCTTTGATTTGTATTTGAAAAGTCAATCAGCTGTATAATATGCAGGTTTGCTCCTCTCCTTTGTTCTCTCCAAAAAGCTCACATTGGAGGAATCCAGCAAAAAGATCGCTTGTTGATCATTATGCAGGGTGTTGGCTACACCTCTGCCTGATGGGATTGCAAACCCTTCCGTATTTTGTAGACCGCACAGGAGGTGACATCATGTAAACCATATCAACAAACCAAAGCACACCAATAAAGAAATGGACTCATAAAGACTAAAGAACTACATCTAAGTAAGATCAAGTAGGCTTAGGCAAAGGGCAGAGAGAGTCTGGCCCTGTTCTAATTAGAGGCCTATTGATGCAAAGGGCAGAGAGAGACTGACTCTGTTCTAATTTGAGGCCTATTGATGCAAAGGCAGAGAGAGACTGACTCTGTTCTAATT
>JAODKC010000038.1:25786831-25803468 GCA_026777985.1 Mormyrops attenuatus
GTGTTGTCTGTCCAGGAGATGACCGCCGAGATAAGTACTCCAAGAAACCGGAAGGTGTGGACTCTTTCCACGCACTCATGGTGCGTGGAAATCATGGTGATCAACAAGAATTCATGATACATCTTGAATTAATTTATGCAATTCACCGTCATTAGTTAAGCATTACTTAAGTACTTATATCTAGGTGACAGAAACGCAGTGAAACAGTGATTCCCGGGTATTTAGTCTGTTTCACGCTTTTTACATTCTGTTCTTTGTGTGACACACATCACATGATGGAGAAATGATCGCTTGCAGCTCAGAAAACACCAAAAACATCAGACTTTCACCATTGGTATGCTGACAAGCAGCAGTCCACATTGAATGGCTGGTTTAGGGCCACAATCACGCAGCACTTCCACACGGTGACACCAGGTCGGCAGGGAGAGCAGAGGAGACTCGGCCAGCCGCCTTAGTGGTGAAGACAGCCGGTACGCCAGCTGACGGCAGGCTGATTTATGGCATCCACATTTGTAAAGAATACGTTGATCGCAAATGTTAATCTGAGAGCTGAAGCATGATCTGACGCAGACATGTTTAAAGAGGTTTTTTTTGCCACATGTATTTCAAGGAACACAGTGAAATACTTCTGCTGTTATAGTGATGTAAAGACATATCTCATATTTCAAACAGGCCCATACTGAAGGCTTATACATCCATCCATCCATTTCCCATAACTGTTTGTCCATTATAGGGTCGCAGTCAGCCTGCAGCCCAATCCAGGAGGCAAGAGGCCGAAAGCAGGAGTGTGTTAGGAAACCCGTGTAAACACAGGAAAAGCATCTAAACTTAACACACACAACGTGAAGAAGCCAATAATGACACCAGCGGGAGAGCTGCTTCATTACCATGAAGATGCTGGACAATCCCACATGTGGTGGCAGCCACAAAACAGCCAGAAATCACTATACAAGTCATGTTTATTTCCTTACAGGGTATTTACAGGAGCTGGTAACTGGCAAATTGTAACACAAACAATTATTACTGGTAAACTGACAATAAAATTCCACCTAAGCACAGAGATTAAATACTCAAGAACAGCAACATTTAAACAGAAGACTTACTAAACTAAAAGAGAAGTAAAAGTGTGTGTGTGTGAACTGGAAATTCAAATGTATCAAGCCTTTTTTAAGGTATGAAATGAGGTAATAATGTTTGCTGTGGAGTGCAGCCTGCCATTGTAACTTCTAAGCTTATGAACAAAATAAATCAGAAACTGTGAAATGGCCTCCATCAGGAATGAGCCAATTCAGACTCGCCTCATCGGTATTCTGAGAACTGTGAGCTGCAGGCCACAGAATACAACAACAGAGAAACAGTTATTGTCCCTTGGTAGGTGGTCTTCAAACTCATATAAACGAAGACTCTCTGTGCTTTGGTTTGTCATAGTGTTATGGAGAAATTAGATAAACCAAGATGGGGACTCCCACTGGCCTCATAGCCACAGGCAGACCAAAAGGTACTGGTAAAGAAACTTAGGAGAACACATTAACTGTGCATGCATATTTGACAGAGAATGAGATGCAGGTGCAACTGGTCAAATCAGATACACCTGGTCACTTGACTCTTACTCAGCAGATAACCCAAGGCCATTCCCTCTGCCGCGCATATCAAACAACCATTTATCTTGTCCGAACAACATCCATCCATGTATTCTCTGCTGTTCCGGGGGAGGGTTGTGATGTCGATGATGATGGCAATGATATGAACATCAAGACATTTACAAACAAGAGGGGGCCATTTGGCCCATCATGATGATGGTTGTTGTTGTTATTGTTGTTGTTACTATCATCTTACCTGTATCTTCAGCTGGGACCTGACTTACATTTTTGTCCATTGTGGCTACATGTTGGACATTGCAGACTGGTGCGTGTTGGCTAAAAGGCTTACATTTCAGAAGGTTTAACCTGGAGGACAGAGTGCTGTTCACTTAGGCCCGGAGTTACATGCAGGGATTGAATCCACACTTCTTTCCAGACAGTTGTACATAATCCATGTTAATAGTAAGCAATCTGATTTCAGTCACTGCTCAAGCATGAAAAATCGATTCATCTGTTGAATGCGGAAAACTGTTAAGACATTTGCTCTTTTGTAATGTGCTAAAGAGGGAAAGATTCATTGCACAGTTTTGGAAACTGCACAGTGAATGGCACGGGCCCTAGACATTCTGTGTGGAACAATGATCCGTGAACGTTGTGTTAAATGGACAGCAGCTGGAGATACTGCCTTCCTGGGAAGGCAGAGGAGCCGGGGCAGTGGGGGAGGGGGGGGGGTACTGTAACTCCTGTAATTCATCTCCTCAGTGTCCCAAAGCAGAGTCACCCCCAGCTGTGGGAGGAGAAAGAGGAAGTTGTATCTCTGCAACTCCCCCCGAAGACACAAACTGCAGGAGGGAGACAATAAAGCAGAAAGAAAGCTTCTCACATCCTCCAGGAAGAGGCCCCTATTATGTGCTATAAAAACATGGAAGTTTTATCCTATTAAACTGCTACCAGAATTCTCTCATTAAAGTAAAACTCAATCAGCACAGTGCACTAGTCACAGAGGAGAAAAGCATTTTAGTAATAATTTACAATACAATTTCATGAAGGATGTCAAGCCTGCCATTCACCCTTAGCCTCCAGTAAGGGCTCCGGACCCCCTGCGACCCTGAATAGGACAAACAGTTACAGAAAATGGATGGATGGATTGCATTAAACATAATCTATTAGGGTGCATAATGACATATGTGTACTCTAAGTGTTTAATTATAATTTAATAAACAGTTATGAGAAGCGGGACGGGTCGACACTATGAGCAAGGCAGCGCCACCTAGCTGCAGCACCTCACACCAGAACCAGGTATTGCTCTACTGCTGGATTGTGGGAAATTCTCTGGAGCAAATCAATATAAAGATATACGCAGAGTCCCTTTTCCAAACCCAGCGAAGAGGAACTGTGAGAAACCACATGATTTTGGGTGTGCTGGCTGTAAAACTTAATTAATTGTGTCAATGCATTTCTTTAAAGTTGACACTAGGTGGAACTCTCCATCCATCTTATAAACACTAATCTTCACCAGGATCATCGTGGTGCCTATAGTCAAGCCCAGACAGGCACCATAGGGCATTAGGCTGGGATAAACCCTCACAGGATACCAGTCCATCACATGACAGATGCACATGCACACCAACCATGGAGAGGAGGAGTTCTACTCACTGAGAAACCCATAGGTACTCAGAGGAAGCATCCATTATGCCTGCAGAAGGCCAGACTCCGTATTCTTGCATCTATCAGCATGTCAGCAGTCTTGTGTGATTAAAAACACAAAAAAATCCAAAATGGATCGGACTGGCTTTATAGTAGATGATCACAGACTCTCGTTGTAATTATTGGTCTTGCTGACTGGAAAATTTAAAATTGCAAAGAAAACCTTGAGGTTATTTTTACTTAATAAGTGGCAGTAAAAGTTAAATAAAGCTGCTATGAATGTGAGGATAGTGAGGATGTGTGTTTCTCAACAGTTGAGAAAACATCCATAACAGACTGTAGAGTTGAGCAGAGTTGTGGACTGGGCCAGATGCACAGTGGATGAAAGAAGCCTTAATGCTACAGATAGTCTGGGTTAAAGGAAACGCATGAGAGCCAAAGGTAGCCAACAGCATACTAACATATACTATAGTGACAAAAGCATTGGGACACACCTCTGAATCATTACCTACAACTTAACACATAACACACCGTAAGTATGGCTCCTGGTGCTATAGTACATGCCATTTTTATCTAATATACTTGTCCATTAATGTATCAATGCATGTTTTGACCATCCATGCTCTCTGCCTTCCCACATGTCCGGATGGTGCCCAGAGGGGTGACATTGTGGATGTGACCTACCAACTGAAACATCATGGGCGCAGTTGTGAAAGGCATTGTATAAAAATAAATTGAATTGAATTGAATTGAATTGAATTGAATTGAATTGAATTGAATCATTGCATTCAGGTGTTTCATTCAGACCTATTGCCATTGGGGTATAAAATGAAGTACCTAGCTATGCAGTCAGGTTTACAAACATTTGTGAAGGAATGGGTTGTTTTGAAGAGCACAGTGAATTCAAGCATGGCATTGTCATAGGATGCCCAGGTGGGGGACCTTCCGGATCATGTGGACAGGCTTTTGCATTCAGCCAGGGTGGATCCGTAGGGCTGTTCTGTAGAAAAAAATCATAGACGTTGCTGAAAGGCTTGGAAGCTTAACATTCATGGTGGTATTCTCAGTAATATTTCCTGTGTCGCACACAAGCCAGGCTAAGTTAGATGAGATAAGGAGATTAAACGCAGGGCTAAAGGGGTGGTGTAGGAAAGAGGGGTTCAGGTTTATGGGGCACTGGAAGACCTTCTGGAGCAGGTGAGACCTGTTCAAACCAGATGGGCTGCATCTGAACCAGAGGGGAACCAGTGTATTATAGAGGCGTATGTATAGAGTAGTTGAGAAGAGTTTAAACTAGGGACTGGGGAGCAGGGAGGTTAGTTAAGAATATAGGATAGGAGGGAGAATGAAAGCCCTAAATAATGATGAAAGGGGACACTGTAAAAGGCCTACCTCTTGCTGTCTGTACTTAAATGCTAGCAGTCTTAGAAACAAAATTCATAATTTAGAGGCTTTAATTTAATCAGATTCTTACATTATAGGAATAACAGAAACATGGTTGAGTGACAATGATGGGGAAGAATATAGTTTGGATGCTTACATGTTGTTCCGTAGAGACTGGATAGGCAAGAAGGGTGGTGGTGTTGCCAAATATGTAAAAGAAAACTTGCTGGCAAGGGAGTTCACTGATAAAAAAATTAAGCTACAGAAGCAATATGGGTAAAATTAGATGCTGAAAACTCAAAGGTCTAATTGTCAATGTTTGTTATAGAGCCACCTAATGTAGCTGCAGAGGAAAGCAGAATGTTATACAATGACATTATGAGTAATAAAAATGATGTGGTAGTTATGGGTGATTTTAATATATATGGGATACAGTGGGACATAGTCTTTGGCTCTACTGTAAATGAACTTGAGATGGTGGAATTGGTTCATTAAATAGAGGTTAATTTTTGTTTCCAAAGAGCAAAGTCCAAAATAAAAATATATGATGTTAGGAAGGCTAAATTTAATGATATGAGACTAAAACTAGAAACTAGAAATTGGATGGAGTTAAATAAAACTGTTGAAGAGGCATGGGGATTTTTTAAAAGCACATTATTTCTAGCAGAAGAGGCCTTCATACCTGTTTCCAGCAAAAGTAAATCTAGGAAACTGCAACCAAGGTGCATTACTACTGAAATTAAGAAGAATAAGGTCAGCAGGAAAAGAGCTCTATTCCAAAAATGGAAAATAATTAATCATGTCGGAATAAAGCAGGAGTATCTAAGTCTAGAGTTTGAGTCTAAGGGTAACATTAAACATTTCTTCCAATATTTTAACTCCAATAGAGCTCTAAAAGCTTTAGTTACTAATCTGCAGAACAGTATGAGTGTTATAATTGAAAATGAAATCATTACAGTTAATGATTTAGATTGTTATGCACAGGTATTCACTGTAGAGGACATGAATAACATACCAAAGCTATTCCTAATCCAGCTTCATCTTTGAACAATATACGTATAAATCTCATGTACTAGAAAGCCAAGCAAACTCAAAATAAATGAATCGCAGGGCCCTGATGGTATCTTACCTATTGTTTTAAAAGAAACAAAGGATATTATTTGCTGACCTGTAACTTTACTATTTCAGAAATCTTTATCTGCTGGTGTGATACCTTCTGATTGGAAGCATGCTAATATAACACCCATATTCAAAAAAGGGGATAGAAGTAATCCAGCAAACTATTAGTTTAACTTGCATAACTGGAAAAGTAATGAAGCTATAATTCCAAGCAAAAATGGTAGATTACCTGGATTCAGACAACATTCTGAGGGATAGCCAACATGGATTTAGGAGAGGTAGGTCCTGTTTTAAAAATGTACTTGAGTTCTTTGAGGTAGCTACAAGGGAAATTGATCATAAAAAAGCCTACGATGCAATCTACTTAGATTTCCAGAAGGCCTTTGATGTTGTCCCCCCCAAACAGCTCCTGCTTAAGCTCACAGCAGTAGGGATTTTAGGAAGTGTAGCAGCTTGGTTATGAAAACGGGTTAACAGACAGGAAGCAATGGGTAGTTATTTGAGGCACAATGTCTCAGTGGGCCTGCGTTCATAGTGGGGTACCCCAGCGTTCAATTTTAGGACCACTATTATTCCAAATTTACATAAACGATTGACACTAATGTATACAGTAAATTGGTTACATTTACAGATAAGGTGGTGCAGCAGATACTGAACTATCTGTACAGAGGCTACAGCAGGATTTTGATTTAATTAGTGACTGGGCTGATACCGGGCAGATGATAATGTAGACAAATGTAAGGTAATCCATGCAGGGAGCAGATATATAAAGTACAGATATTTTATGGGTATTACTGAAATAAAGGTAGCTGATTATGAGAAAGACCTTGGTGTGTATGTTGATGCTTCCATGTCCCACTCTTGCCAGTATGGGGAAGCAATTAAAAAGGCCAATAGGATGTTTGGTTACATAGGTAGGTCTAGGTGTGTGAAGTTGAATTCAAGGGAGGTGATGCTAAGATTATACAATTCCTTGGTAAGACCCCACCTAGAATATTGTGTGCAGGTTTGGTCACCTTACCTTAAAAAGGACATTGCTGCCATAGAAAGGGTTCAACGTAGGGCTACGAGAATGATTCCTGGTCTTAGAGGAATGTCGTATGAGGAGAGGTTAGCTGAGCTGAGGCCATCCATCCATCCATCCATCCATCATCTTCCGCTTATACGAGGTCGGGTCGTGGGGGCAGCAGTCTCAGCAGGGAAACCCAGACTTCCCTCTCCCGGCCACTTCACCCAGCATCCTGTACCTTTTAAACAAAATCATGAAGAAGTTTTTCTGCATTGGCTATTCTGTTAACTGTATATGAAACACTTAAATAGGTGGATGATATGCAAAAAGATGCAGATTTACAAAATGTCACTGATTGATTCAATGAGCAGGGGTCACTGGCTTACTGACGTACAGAAGCATTTCAGTCTTTAATTGCCGTTTGACTTCCCTTGTTAAAACTGACCCCTCTTTGCAAAGCTGATTCTCCTCACAGAAATACTTCACATCACACTTGACGTTCATTTCCTTTAGGAGATCTCTAATAAAGGCAGGACCTTATCATAGGCTCACCAAGTTTTGTCACCTATGGCAACGGATTGAAAGAGGATAATTTAGTATACTGCACCTTCCAATATTAGAGCCAGGCTCTTTAAAATGTGCCTTTAGAATCTCTTTGAATTATCAAAAGGTTCTAAAATGTATGACATAAATATTCACCTTTTTCATGACATATTAGTTTCATTGTCAAAGTGTCTTTGATGTGACATGGAAATTGGATATCTGCTGCACAATGCGGAATTTTCAGCAAAGACTTCCCAGCAACACCGACTCCGTATTCAAAGGCTTGTAAAAAATGGTATTTGCTGTATTTTTGCCAATATGTTTTATAGGCATCTGAGGGGTGTGAGAATTTCCAAAACCTTCAGTTAAGCCCTATTTGCGTTGTTCAGCTAAGCCACTAAGACAGATCACCTGAACACTACATTAAGCTGTACATGTAGCTTATAGCTACGTCATTACCGCATATGGGAGGGAAACTGGGACGATAAACTCAATTTTCAATTCAATTCAATTTATTTTTATATAGCGCCATTCACAACAGAGTCCCAAGGTGCTTTACGTGGATGTGCTGTGATACATTAAACATCATTGGTGTGCACAGGGGCATAACACAGGAAAGGGAAGTGAGAAGTGCTTTTTGGATGCTTCCATGCAAAGCAATTTGCAGTTCCATCCTTAGGTTATTCTTTCTAAGATACATGGAAATCCCACAGATGATGTGATCCCCTGTGTATTAGAACAGACTGCCGGGTGGCAGCGTAGCAGTAAACAATGGCCTCTGATTCCTCCCCTCTGTTTTTGGATTGCATGGTCTGACCTGAACCAAAGATTCTGACGTGAAGCTTTAGAGAATCTTTCCTCTGAAGTACACAGAAGGAATCAGGTGTGGTGCTTTGGGTGAAATGCTAGCTACATCAATTTATATCACTGGTGAATAATATAATACATATAATACATAACTCTTGTATTGTTTTCTTTTACATTGGGGCTTTCAGTCCCGCCATATTGCGTGATGTTTAACTCGAGCAAATTTAAGTACCTTGTTCAACAAAGCTACAGTAAGGCCTCTCATATGATAAAATTAGTAACCAGTAGTCTGCTATATCAAAGCTTTAACAGCTACGCTATCTATGACTAAATGCTTTCCTTGGGTAATAAACAACAACAACCAACAACAAATTTATTTTTGTATAGCGCATTATCACAACATGACATTGTCTCAAAGTGCTTTACAGCATCCCCACCCAAAGCCCCCAGTCAGTAAGCCAGAGGCGACAGTGGCAAGGAAAAACTCCCTAGAAGGAAGAAACCTTGGGAGGGACCAGACTCAAAGGGGGAGCCCATCCTCCAGGGGCCGGCAGAAGAAGCCCTAACCAGACCCAAAGGGGCAGCCCATCCTCCAGGGGCCGGCAGAAGAAGCCCTAACCCTAACCAGACTCAATGGGGGAGTCTATCCTCCAGGGGCCAGCAGAGGAAGCCCTAACCCTAACCGGGCTCAATGGGGGAGTCCGTCCTCCAGGGGCCGGCAGAGGAAGCCCTAACCCTAACCGGACCCAAAGGGGGAGCCCGTCCTCCAGGGGGCAGCAGAGGAAGCCCTAACCCTAACCAGACCCAAAGGAGGAGCCCGTCCTCCAGGGGGCAGTAGAGGAAGCCCTAACCCTAACCAGAGCCAAAGGGGGAGCCCGTCCTCCAGGAGGCAGCAGAGGAAGCCCTAACCCTAACCAGACCCAAAGGGGGAGCCCGTCCTCCACGGGGCGGCTGAGGAAGCCCTAACCCTAACCAAACCCAAAAGGGGAGTCCGTCCTCCAGGGGGCGGCAGAGGAAGCCCTAACCCTAACCAGACCCAAAGGGGGAGCCCGTCCTCCAGGGGGCGGCAGAGGAAGCCCTAACCCTAACCAGACCCAAAGGGGGAGCCCGTCCTCCTGGGGGCGGCAAAGGAAGCCCTAACCCTAACCGGACCCAAAGGGGGAGCCCGTCCTACAGGGGGCGGCAGAGGAAGCCCTAACCCTAACCAGACCCAAAGGGGGAGCCCATTCTCCAGGGGCCGGCAGGGAAAGTAAAATCGGAGAGATGGCTAAGTGCCACGTCACACTGTCCAAGTCATAAGATTTGAGTCACAACCGGGGAGCAGGGAGGTGATGACAAGCCGGTGTTGGCGCTCCTTCAGATCTCCGGGCAATCGGTAGTATGGCAGGCGGGCATACATGGAGGACGACACAGGCAGAGGGGAGAGCTGGATGCAAGGACGTCATGGGTATTGGCGACGTCACGTGTAGCAGGATGTGCAGGATATCTTGATAAATTGAGGTCTCCAGGCAGCACCCTCCAGGAGGAGAGGGGGAAATAAAATGTGCAATTAGACAAAGTAGGGGAGACTATAGGCAGTGCAAACCAATCCATCCCCCTTTAACTGTCGAGTCAGGAACTGGTGACAGTGATGCTCAGGCTAATGTCTAGTAGACCAGTGTAGAACTAAGAACAACAACCTTCCATAAACATTTGAACAGAATTAAATGTCCCAGTAGCGTACTGTAGGGTGGCATCATTATGTTTGTTATTTTATTGTCAGCAAATCTGTGGGGTAGCCAACTGTGACCCACGGGATACTGGCCATATAGCAAACCTATTACAATGAATCAAAAACCTGCTTAACTGTTCACCGAGACCGTATATTCTTTCTTTATCATCCGTACTTGGTCATTGGTCATTGATTTCTAAAGATTTGTGGTCCCCACGCTGCCCACAGAATCACATTGATGCATGTTCCATATTGTACCCAATCTCTTTTTCTGCTTTCAAAAGGAACAGCAAGCATAACTATCCTCTGTCATTCTTCAACACGGAGACCTCAAAGCTTTTTTAAAAACCGCAAGCAATGTCATTAGATGTGAAACTCATTTTAATTTAATGAAAACGGAAAAAGGACCAGAGAAAAATTTCAATATACTGCAAATAACTGTGTCTCAATTAATTAGATTTATTGTCAGGATATGAACTCATACGCAGTTCACATTGTGGAACGTGTTTCTTTATTAGGTTGGTTAATAATGAGAGATGTGGTATGATTTGAGGTCCTATTTGCTATACTGTGGCCATTCCCACACACCCAACAAGGCACACTTGTCTGGTCATTACCTTTGCAGCCTAACGAGAGGAATTGTCCATTAAAATTCAGATTTAACAAAGACAACATCCGGACCTCTGTCAGCTCTGCCCACATGAGTTCCAATAAGACTTCTTGGGGCATTTTTATGAATGAAGGGGCTACACACACAGTGTCTGCTCTCCATGTAAAACACCACTTTTCTACCTTCCCCTTTGTTTTTAAGGCAGCTCTTTGTATATACAGGGCAAAGGAAGACAACTGACTGATAATGATTTGATCCCTATTTCTTTTTATTTTAAGTGGGATCACTGGGCGAAGGATAGAGCTGGATCTTCTCTTTGGGCCTCAGATTCCCTTCATCAGCTCAGTGTTGAGCAGCAATGGCCACGTCTGTGCTGTGCTCTGTTCTGTTCTCTGTGCTCTGTGCTGTGCTCTGTGCTGTGCTCTCTGCTGTGCTCTGCTGTTCTCTGTGCTCTGTGCTGTGCTCTCTGCTGTACTCTGTGCTGTGCTCTATGCTGTGCTGTGTGCTCTGTGCTACTTTCAGCACTGAGGTGGTACAGCAGGGAAATACGTCCTGTGAGACTCCTGCTGATTAAGACATTGTCTCCAAAGGAGCAGGCAGGCAATCACATGGATTAAGCAATTTCTACCTGTACTGATCTTGTGTTTTCAACGTATATGTCTTCAAAACATTCTGTTTTTAGTCAACTACACTTGGTCTACCATACAGTATAAGCAGTTGGAGGATGGATGGATGGATGATAAAATATATCCATGTACAGGTCAGAGTTTGAGAGTCAACTAAAATGCATTTAGGGGCCTATATACAGTCATGAATGAGTCATAATTCTACTGTGCACACAGGACCTGCTAAGTGAGATCTATACTTTTGGTGAATTTTGTAATTCAGTTGATGTCATTTTGAGCACCTGCTGGACATGTTATGCTTGTCTCCAGAATAAAAAACAGAGGAGTACTCTGTAGCAACTCACAGATTTCAGAAGCTTACATTACGACACAGACATTTCTATATTTAATTACAAATACAAGCTTGTGTGTATGAATACAAATTCAATGAACTGTGTGGAAAACACATTTTTGGTTCAGTATGAGCTCAGCAATAAATCTTAGCCATGACAGTAGGGAGATATTTAGAAGTCAGAAAAAGGACAACACACAAGAATTGCCAGGACATGAAATTGGCTACAGCCAGCAGTGGATTGGGATTAAAATTTGGCCCTGGACTTTGGGGGGGGGGGGGAGACATATTCTGCCATATTCCCATCGGCCCACTGTTTGGTATGCAAGACGTTCTGGCAGTCCAGCCCTTGCTACTGCTGTGAGTTGGAAAATGTTTTGGTGCGTTTTTCTGGTGTGGTCCCCCTCTTGTAAGAGCAATTATGCGGCCGTCGACATTTTAGCTTTTACACAAACCACTTATTTCACAGCATCAGTTATCTACAACCAAGACAGAAAATACATCATCTACAGAAATAATTTGAGTAATCCATTGTAAAAGAATATCTTTCCTGATGACAGGGCTGATTGTTTTCCACTGATTTATTTCCTCTCATCTGCAATTTGAGCTACAAATTTGATTTATAGGTTTCCATTTACAAAAGGAATCACAGCTTTGAAGCTTATTTTACCTTGGAATCGATCTGAGCAGCAACATACTGCATGTAAAAATATGTAAGAAAACAGGGAAACTCTGTTCTTCTAAATCTTTCTGATGGTAAATAAACTGATTGTGCGACTGTATGCAACATTTAGAGAGTCACTGTCCAGATCGTCAGGCTCGCCTCAACGCACAGCTCGCGTTCTGGAAGCATACTCCTGGAGTGGGGCTGGACTATATTCTACTCTGGAGTTGCCCATGAGAGGTGGTGGGCAGGGGTGGGTCTACTTATAGCCCCCCCCAGCGTAGCACCAGTACATTGGAGTTTACCCCAGTGAACGAGAGGGTGGCCTTCCTTCGACTCTGAGTCGGGGGAGGAGCTCTGGCTGCAGTCTGAGCTTATGCACCAGCTTGGGACCACCATCCCAGTCTGCCAATCCAAAGGCACTGTCCTCAACATCCACACAATATTGAGGCAAGTCAGCCAAGGCAACCCAACAAAATCAAGAACTCGAGGGGAATCCCATCCGGAGCCTTACCACCAAAGAGTTGTTTGACTACTTCAGTGACCTCAATCCTAGGTATGGGCAACTCCCCCTCTGAGTCGTCCAACTCTACTTCCTCCAAGGAAGGCGTATGAGTAGGATTCAGGAGGTCCTCAAAATATTCTTTCCACCACCAGACTATATCCCCAGTTGAGGTCAAAAGTTCTCCATCACTGCTATAGACAGCATGGGTAAAGCCCTGCTTCCTCCTCCTGAATCGCCTCGTGGTTTGCCAGAATTTTTTCAAGGCCAACTAAATGTCCTTCTCCATGGCCTCACCAAAGTCCTCCCAGACCCAAGCTTCAGTAACTGCCAAAGCCACATTCTTCTTGGCCTGCCAGTACCTTCCGGAGACCCAACCTGGTTATAGCTAACCAAGCTCAGAAGGCCTCCTTCTTCAGTCTGGGTGCTCTCTTTAGGGGTGGTGTCCACCACTGAGTTTGAATGGCAGGCATCAACAACCTTACGGCCACAACTCTGTACAGCCACCTCAGCAATGAAGTCCCAGAACACGCCCCATACAGGCTCAATGTCCCCTGACTCCCTAGGGATGCAGGAAAAGTTCCACTGGAGGTGTGAGTTGACAATCTCCCAGACAGGGGCCTCCGCCAAATGCTCCCAGCATACCCTCACTAACTCATGTTTGGGACTACCAGGTCTATCCTGGCAACAGCTCAGCTCCTCTCTACACTCAAGTGTCCAAAACATGTGGACACAGATCTGACGATACGATTACAAAATCGATCATCGAACTACGGCCTAGGGTGCTCTGGTGGCACGTGCACTTATGAACACCCCTATACTTAAATATGGTGTTCATTATGAACAAACTGCGGTTAACACAGAAGTACAATAACTGACCACCACTCAGATTACGATCGGGCAGGCCATTCCTCCGAATCACACCTTTCCAGGTTTCACTGTCATTACCCACATTCGCGTTGAGTCCCCGAGCAGAACAATGGAGGCCCCAGTGGGGGCACCTTCCAGCACCCCCTCCCAGGACTCCAAGAAGGCCAGATACTCTGAACTGGCATTTGGCGCGTACACACAGACAACAGTCAGAGCCCATCCCCTGACTCGAAGTTAAAGGGAGGTGACCCTCTCATTCACCAGGGTGAACCCCAACGTACTAGCACTGAACCACGAAGGTATAGGTAGACTCACCCCTGCCCGGCACCTCTCCCTGTGGGCAACTCCAGGGTAGAATAGAGCCTAGCCCCTCTCCAGGAGGTTCCAGAGCCCAAGCGGTGCCTTGAGGTGAGCCCAACTACATCTAGTCAGTTATCTCTCTACCTCCCGCACCAGCTCAGGCTCCTTTCAGACCAAAGAGGTTACATTCCATGTACCAAGAGCCAGTTTTGGTCCCCGACGATCAGTCCATCGAGGCCCCTGCGTACAACGTGCCACCTGATATCCATTGCAGCTGACCCCTACGGCTCCCCCTAGTGGGCCCATAGGAGGGCTAGGTTACTTGTATTCCTTTGAAGAGCAACATGCAGACAAATAAGCATACTGCAAGTTTGTGATCATATATGCATATAATAAACTAATGTAGCCTACAGAGCGGCTTATTCTGGCCCCCCTCCCCCTGCTCTGTACCCCCCCCCGATTTAACCCCTGGTGCCACTAAACACCTGTCACGCAAAAAGAAGGCACTTCTCCTAAGTAAAAACAGGCTCGATCACCGTGTTGTCAGTGCTTAAGTGATTAAGGATCAAGACCTTTCGGCCTGTGAAGGGTGGCCAAAGTCCATCAATGAGTCCGTTATCCATGTTGACCTGTGTAGGGCAGCACTGAAGGCTGCACCCATGATGGCACAGTTCATAGGTCCCATTCACGATGTCACCCGTCCATGGGACTGAACCAGGACTCCAGCTCCGGAAATGTGGGGAGGCAGAGAGCATGGATGGTCAGAACATGCCTTGACACATAAATGGACAAGCATAGTAGATCAAAATAACATGTACTGCAGCACCAGCAACCATAGTTATAGTGTGTTAGGTTGCATGTAAGCTATTCTGAAGTAACGGCTTCAGTCGAGACCGAATCGTCATCCCAAACATAGGCTGGCAAACCATTCCACAATATACAGGCCCTGTAGCAGAATGCTTTACCACCCACTCTCACTTTAATTGGTGCTGCTTTACAATATGGCTACCCGTGTAAAGAGTCTATGAATGGTTTATAATCTGGTCATTAATAAGGCTGTAACACTTTGTAAAGTATTAATAGACAATTTTTATACAAGTTATAACAGTTTTATTTTTATTGATGAGTTACTACGATTTACAAGCGGCAAAAGGGAGCCTTATTGTAAAGTGGTACCCTTTATTTATATGTGGAATGACAAGGAAACCTGCATTCTGTGATCTGAGTGGACGATGCGGCTTGTAAGCTTGAAGTAATTCTGTCACGTAGGCAGGAGCTAGACCTTTAAGTGCCTTATATGTAAGTAGGAGAACTCTGAAGTCATCTCTAAACCTAACAGGAAGCCAATGCAGGGAACTAAGAACAGGACTTATGTGGTCAAACTTCCTGCTCCAGGTAACAATTTGAGTTGCTGCATTTTGAATATGTTGCAAGGTATTTAATGTGCAATGTGTGCTCCCAGATAACAGAGCATTTCAGTAGTCTAAGCTACCGTATGCAAAGGCATGTATCAATTTCTCTGTGTCTTGAATAGTGAGAAATCGTCACAGTTTGGGAATTTGGCGTAGCTGTAAGAAGCACGTCTTTGATACTTAATCCACATGTGATTAGAATGAGAGGCTTGTATCTAAGATGACACCTAGGTTACGGACTGAGCTGCTGAGGGAGAAGTTCAGTCCTTTGGAGCGAAGTGCGGAGATTATAAAATTTGTATCTGCAGACCTGCCTCCAAACAACAGAACCTCAGTTTTCTGAGCATTTAGTGATAAAAAGTTTTCAGCCATGCAGGTCTTGACTTCGCTAAAGCAATTAGCTAAGTTGACAACAGATGTGGTGTCGTTAACCGTAACCGAAATGTATATTTGAGTGCCGTCGGCATAGGAGCGATGATAATGTTTTCTCATTATGCTTCCTTATGGCAGCATGTACAGAGAAAACAAAGGACCAAGCATTGATCCCTATGGTACTTCATATTTGACCGGTGACATTGACAACGGAGTACAAGTACCTGGCACTTGAACAGTTTGATAACGATTAATCAAATACGAGTTAAACCACTTTAACACCGTCCCACACAACCCAACCTCAAATTTAAGTCTTTGTAATAGAATGGTCAACCATGTCAAAAGGTCCAGTATCATTAGCACAGTTGCGTTGTCAGCATCAGTTGCCATTGTTATGTCATTTTACGACTTAAGCCACCCAGAATACAAGTGCACCAATTTCAGTAATATTGTTCTTTCTAATTTCTAAAAAAGTGGTTTTGAAGGCTGGATTGGACCAGTGATAAAATGTATTTACTTTCCATCTCTGATGATGGTCGTGAGTGCAAGTGAAAGTCAGTGCTTGATTACACTGGCAGTGGTTAATTGTGCTCACCAGTGGAAACATGTGGAGCTCGGAGAATTAATTTGTTGTCAGAGCCCCAATCCCCTTATCGATGTGTGTCTTGCTGATGTTGTCATGGTGATGGTGTTTACGGCCACTGCTCATGCAATAAACAAATGGCTGATGAGTGACAGAGACCCTCGGCTGATGCTCTTGGTATCACACGTCTGCTGTGCGCGGTAACGTGGCGGATCAGCGGGCAACAGGATAGGGAAGCAGCTACATTGGTCACAGAGCACAATGGCTGCCCAGGGAGAGCCGAAGAGTTTACCTGTTATATTCTGTGTCTCCACCACTAATCTGTGCGTCACTTCTATGTTTAGAATGTTAGCAGTTGCCATGAGAGTTTTTAACAGCACTTTCTATGAATCTAAGAACACATTTGTAACACATTATAAAGCTTTCATAAAGAATTATAAATATGACTATCAATAATTATAGAAAGGCATTTTAGCCAAGTTTATTATGCATTATGAATGCTTTATGAAGCTCTCATATATAATGCACTATAGATACCTTCATAATGCAGAGCAAAGCATCCTTTATT
>JAODKC010000038.1:25840282-25850828 GCA_026777985.1 Mormyrops attenuatus
TGCGCATTTCTGAGTATATCAGAAAGATGTAAAGCCAGTACACGATAATAGGATGACGATGAGTCCTATTGTGCATTTTTGAGCATGTCAGAAAGACGTAAAGTCAGTACACGATAATGGGATGATAAGATGAATCCTATCAATGCATTTCTGAGTATGTCAGAAAGACAAAAAGTTAGTAAATAATAATGGGATGACAAAATAAATCCTATCAGCGCAGTATGGCAGGCTGATTGTAGTACAGAGTACCTAACATATAATACCAGTGAAAAGTTTGGGCACACTTACACATAGAAAGGTTTATTTGTACTATTCTTTATGTTTTAGAATAATTATGAAGACATCAAAACTATACAATGACATATTTGGAAGTACGAAACAAAAAAATAATAATTTGTGGTGGGAGGGCAGCTTTGTGGGTTGGAAATCCCATGGTCGGCATAGCGATCCCACCATAGGGCCCTTGAACAAGGCCCTTAACCCCCAATTGCGGTTTGGTGGGGTGGCCTCCTGGAATGCTTTTCCAGCCAAAACAAACAGACTGAAAAACAGCACAAATCCTCGGGCTGTTGCAATAATAAATGAACACTGAAAGGGTATGCTCTTTCACAAACCTGTGCAATACCTTAGAGTTAAATCTGTGCAACATTTCTTAAACTTTCTTAAACAGTGTGCAATAACCTGCTCTGTTACATATTATTTTTGTACATAAGAAAATTATTTTATTTTATTACTTTTAATATTCTATTATTTTTTCACTGCAAGGGACTGCACACAATTTTCGTTATCCTTTTGTGTAATGACAATACAGTTTCTGATTCCGAGGTCCCACATACTGTATACTGAGCAGTCATTCACCATTTTTCCTTCACTCTGGTCAGACTCCTCCAAAATCATTTTTACTGTGTTTAGGTGGCCAGGTCATGTGATGCAACTCTCATTTGTAGACGACTTTACGTGTTCAGACCGTTGACTAGTACTGTATACGTAGAGCAGGTAACTCCCTTTATTTGATAGTTATATATAGCTTTTAGACTTCCTTTTGATGGGCCATTTATTTCACGACTGAGGTTAATTAAGCTCTTAAGCACCAGAAGAAAAGCAAATTACCTGCAGCATTAGAAAAAGTGGAATTCAGCAACGCAGATTTATAAACGATTATTTTAACAGTGACTCTAGCGAAGCACCTTGTTGGAGGTGACGGTAGCCAAACCCCTCTGGGTTTTTCATGCCAAAAGTCTCGCTCACCATTGCAGGACAGGCACCTGTAGTAGCTGGACAGCCCATTCTGAATGGCTTGTAAGCTCAGAAAGCTGAATTCATGCTGGACACATCACAAGGATTTATTTAAACCATTTAAAGACAAATATACAATGAGATCCTATTATCACTTTTCTTGTGAATATGCCCATGTATGAGAAGATAATGCACACTGAAATGGAAACTCAGCTCGTTTGAACATTTTTAAAATGGCATACTGATTCAATCTCATTTTCATCAGAATTTTATTTTTTTATTTTAATTTCAGGACTGCATTCATACAGAAATAGCTGGATTGTACATGTTAATAACTGGCAAACAACATTCAAGCATCAGCCCTGGCAGACAGCAGGGTGAGCGTACAGGGCCTCCTCCAGCAAGTAGGCAACAAGGTCCCCCTCCAGACCAAACTGGGAGACGGCGGTGCTGAGCCCACGATACTGCTCCATCTCCACCAGGGGGCTCCAGGCCCTCCTGCTCCGCTCCCGGTCTCTCTCCATCTCAATCCTGTGCGCCTGCAGCTCATCCAACGGCTGCACCTTCTCGTATTCTTGGGCTCCGCCCTGCGCCTCCATGCTAGCAGCACTGAGGAGTGAGGACACGCCATCTCGCAGGGTCAGTGCCTCCCGCTCTAGGGAGGAGGCCAGCACCAGCACCAACTCCTCCGCTGCCTTCCCCCGGATGGGCTGGACCTCACAGGATGGAGGCAGGAAGTGGCACAGAGAGTCCAAAACCTGGAGCAGCTGAGCCCGGCTCCTGGGAGACCCCAGAAAGAAGGAAAATCAGTCTACAGATAAAGATAGCACACAAACCAATCATAAAGGTACAGTGCAGACTTGGATTTGCACAGCAAGCCTGATAGCAATGAAATAATAGTCATATCAGCTTATACAGTAAGGCTGCCTACCCTGGGTGGGGAGATTACACTGTGGTTATCATCACATAAGGATATCATCACAGAACCAGTGTCAAAGCCTGAGAGCAACACAAAATGTGAATATAATTAAATGCAAGTGTGTGTTCATCTTGGGACAGGCTGCACCCACTGTGGCATCATACTGAATATAGTCATGGAAGACAGGTGAATAACTGGATATAAAGGTGCAGTGTCCAGTCAAGTCTTTTAGCTGCTCTGTACTGAATGAAGCCATACATACATGAATGAAGCCGTACATGGCCAGTTATGCTGCCAAGGGTGTCATGTGACCGGGCCACATCATGGCCATCGCGGCTCTCTGTGTCACTCACCTGCAGCAGACGCGCAGCTCGCCCTGGAATGGCGTCCTCTCCTGCCAGCGGAACAGGACGGCCTTACAAGGCTCTGCTGCCGCAAACAGGAAGTAGCCAGGGCTGGACACCACAGGCTGGCTGCGCGCCATTCCCAGTAGCCACTGGGGCACACAGTGCAGGGTACGCTCAGGGGAGCGGAGAACGAAGGAGCGGGATTCCCACGCTGCCAGCAGGCTCAGGAGGTCTTCAGAACACTCCTCTAGAGACAAGAAAGGGCCACAATATGACAACAGCTAACGAAAAGGGGAAATAAACAAAGAGTGCCAAATTCAGCTTAAAGTTGGGGGATTCTGATGTGAAGAAAAGTTACTCAAACTTACTCAAAAATTATACCTTTTCTAGTGCAAGACAGAAAAAAAGTCCCTAGTTGTCGATTTCCAAGGAACATTTTAAAGCTCTCTGTTAAACGTACCTAAAATGACAAAGGTTTCTTAAAAACAAACAAGTTCAATTAACCTGTGTTGAACTTGCAGCAGTTGACCAGGTGAGGGCAGTATTTTCCCTGAGCCACATCCTGGATGTCCAAGGAGATGTGACCGCACAGCGTGGCAAAAGCAGCCCCCTTGTGAAGCAGTACAGCACATTGGATACGGTCACAGGCCACCAGTGGGGCCAGGTCAGTCACCACGGTAACAGTCAGCCTCTCAGCTCTGTTACTGCGGTCCTGCTTCGTCCTCTTGGCCGGGGCCTCCTTTACGGTTGAGGGGCAGGGAAACTGGAACTTTCTGCTATGGGTCTGCAGCACGTGCAACCCTGAACCCGGGCCATCTTCTGACAGGAGGGACATGCTTACACTCTGTGCTGATCTGGAAAACAAACACTATTCACTGTCACACTATTCCAGCTATTTTCAGAAAGCGAAATGCTGTATTTGCAGACTCAACATTTACAGAACATTTCGAAAGATATCGGCATGTGCCTCAATCCATATTCGAGTTGTCAGAACAGTAAGGACACAGAGAGAGGTCTTTGGCTGATGGACTTCCTGTTGTCCTTATGGGCCTGGCTGCTAAACCAGGACAATGCGCTGCCGCCAAGAGACGCAAACCGCTGTCATGGCTTTAAACCTGCAATTTGGAGGGCTGCAGGTTACTGTTGCCATGGCGATCAGGCAGACAATACCCCCAACGTCTGGAGTGACCGCTTCGATGAGACACAGAGGCAGTGGAGAGCAGGAGTCAAGTCGGCTCACAAGCACAGATGAAAATAATCTGGATCTCCCCCAGTTAACAGGTGGCTCTAAGCGGCTTCGAGGACGTGCAAGATGTGCCAAAGAAGACCCCTGCTGAGAAACTACCCTTAAGAATCAAATTTTGGTATCAAAACTGATTATTTTTTACAGAGAAACTTCTGCATTTAGCGTCATCTTCTGTTACTCTGCACTGCACGATCATCATATGAGCACACGGAGCATTTATGCTTGACATGTACCAAAAAAGCAGCGTGAATATTTTACGAAGTATAAGTCTTATAAGGAAATATTTACTGGTTTAATATCACAATGTAATAGAGGGACAGAATAAGCACAAGGGACACAGCTCCAGTGACACTGTGGGTACAGCCTACAAATGCTGACTCACACTGACCTGCACAGAAGTCTGCCTCATGGATGGACTTTCACCTTGACTTTGAGGATACACCTGACTTATTAAAGCAGGCTCATTCTTTTTTTGTTTTCTATAATGTCAGTATGCCCCGGGGGGGTTGGGTAGCCAGCTGACTTGGGACCCCCAGAGGTTTTTTTCTCCCTACCTGGGAGTTTTTGGCTCCTCTCCTCTGCCGTCACCTCTTCTGGGTTTCTTTCATTCCACCTTCCCTTTTTCCCTGTTTCATGTACCACTGTCTATAAATGATGAGATGATGAATGGCCACACACCCTTGTGAAGCACCCTGGGGTGACACTATTGTGAAAGGCGCTATATAAAAATAAACTGGACTGAACTGAAAACTGCACCCTAAGGCTTGCCTTCACTTCCCCAAGGCAGCTCGAGGTGTAGAACGACGCTCACTTACGAAGCAGTCTCCTCCGTCAGCACCACACCCACGACCAGGCGATCCTCAACGACACGCTGCCATATCTTCTCCACGGGAAGCGGGTGGGGGTCAAATGCGGTCAGCCTCTCATCTGGGCCTGCATCCTCCACATCTTCATCCCACAGAGATACCAAGCCCTCCTGCACAAAGATTGGCCTCTGTCATTTACACATCTGCACACTTGCTCCACCCCACATACTGCCATAACACCAACCAAGATCATGAAAAGATTCTACTATGAATCATGCACTACATACTACATCATGCATGTCAAGTGACAATTCAATATTTACCCCCATAAATAATCAACACTTGGATTAAGCACACAAAAGAACCCTCTACCTGGTCCGCCCTGGACACGACATGCTCTCTTCCCGAGACAGCATCTACCAGGGCTTTTACTGACTGCAGCAGGAGCCGGTCTTTCAGCTGCAGCTCTCTCTGAAGGTCCCAGAGAGAGGTCATGCCCGACTGTGGATTAAGATAATGCACAAAACCAGGGGGCACCTGCAATCATTATTCTTTAAAGCCCACAATGCAGAGATATGGTGGATTTGAACTGTGAAAGATTCTTGACCTGAACAAAAAATCTCTGCAAGAGATACTGCAGTATCCCGCAGGTAAAACATGAGCATCACTGCGAGGTGCCCAGGAGGTGAACCAGTAAACTTCTGACTCTATGCTCCAAGCCCCATACCCCTAAATCTATACAGCAGGTGTCAAACACTTACTATATGAATCTAGACATCTTTGTATTCATTCGTAATGAAAAAGAGCTGGATAGCTCAATCACTTGGAACTTGCCTTGTGGTACTGAAGGACCCATATTTGAGCATGTGACTGACCTAAATGAATGATCTGCAGGATGTGTGTGGGTCTGGGGGTTAAAACTCCCTGGTCTGCAAAGTGATGTCAGCATTGGGCACTTGAACAAGGCCCTTAATACCATTTGCTCTAGGGACTGGATGACTGCTCTCTCAATTGTACATTGCTTCAGATAAAAGCATCTGATAATGCAAAAAATATTATATATATATTATATATATATTTTTAAAAAGAAAAATGGGGTTCCATTTCGTGTCTGTACCTGCAGTCGAGACTCTAACGCCTGGACCATCCGGAGGTAATTCTCCTGAAGTGAGTCTGCAGCACCTGAAGCATCATCTACCATATCCTGCCTGGTCTGAAAGACAGAAAATGTACTTTAATCTAAATAACAGGATCACTATTCAAAATCCAAGTTAACGTACAAAATAAACAAAACTGGCAAATATGGTAAAAGTAGCTTACACTGAAAGTCATATCACCAAGGTCGGTGATGACGAAGTTTGCAAGTGCGCCCTCTGGTGACTCATGCTTCTCAAAGAGCAGCAGCATCTGGTCAGTCCCACAACCCACAAAGTCGTCCACATGGAGTGAGCTCACACCCTCCCAGCAGTGAGCCACCTGACAACCGGGGACAAAATGAATGCGGAAAAGAGACACCGCTAGGCTGTGTTTAGAGTCAGACAGTGAAACTGAAGGAAAAATACAAAGAAACTGCTCATATTTGTCTGCACCAAACATCACTTATCATTAAATCGCTGGCCTAACATGCTCTTCTCAGAAGAAATGTTCACATTGAGGGGAGGGATAAGGCCAAATTGGTACGGGAGCTGTTACTTGCAAGACCCCATAACCTAAGCATGACCATTCACAAAATCCCCTCTCCCAGCCCAGAACAGATAATAATAAGTCTACTTCTAAAATCATAAAGTATGATTCATGCCATGGCACCTAATTATCCCACAAATTATTATTTATGAATATGTTTAATATACCTTTAACCTTTATACTTATGGAAATGTAGTTAAATGGGTTAAACTCTTAGTTCTTAGGACAATTGTCGAAGAATTATTAAAGTAAAACAAGACAGCTGGAAACACTAGACTTATATAAAACTATCAACTAAGATAAGAGTAACATGGGTGGGGAGACAAAGGTTCATGCACACTTTGTCCCCGTTTGTCAGTAAGAGTAAAATGCACACAGTGAAGAACTTTTCTAATAACAGTTAAGGCTTTTTCCCTTACTGGTATATTTATAACAATCCCAAGTACTGTTTTCAGGCTGTTGTTTTCTTTTTCATAACAACAGAAGTTAATGGGGCACTAAGCTCAGAACATGGCAAAAGTATAGCCAGAGCATAACAAAAACAAAAGCAACTCTTTTCCAGAACAATTTTAAAGGGAAGGAAAAAGATGGCAGAGAAAGCAGAAGCAAAAGTATCTTAAGTAGAACCCACTAGGCGTCAAACTGCACGGAAGCATGAGAGTGCCGAGTACTGTACGTGTGCTGTGAGCGTGCAGAGTATGTGTGCTGTGAGCGTGCCGAGTACTGTACGTGTGCTGTGAGCGTGCCGAGTACGTGTGCTGTGAGCGTGCAGAGTACTGTACGTGTGCTGTGAGCGTGCAGAGTACTGTACGTGTGCTGTGAGCGTGCCGAGTACTGTACGTGTGCTGTGAGCGTGCCGAGTACTGTACGTGTGCTGTGAGCGTGCCGAGTACGTGTGCTGTCCTGAACAGACAGCAGGTCAGAGACTATATGCCTGCCAGTCTCAGATCTGCCAAAAGCACTTTCTGCTAAGGGTCACACCTGAAAAGAGTTTTTCCAAACGGCACAAACATTTCCCCCTCGGAACGAGACAAGGAAGAAGTAGCCGGCCAGCCCTGTGTTTGCAAGCTGCACATTTTCAGGTTCCTCAAAGGGAAGCTTGCAAATGTCCTTGGGGACCCCAGTTTCAAACCGCACCAGCTGATTTTTGCTGGTTGCCGCCACCAATGACGACTCAAATTTGTCGCCTACTTGTTCAGCTGAGACAAAAAAAATGTATTTCACCACAGAAATGTATGCATGAGGTAAAATCCAAGCTCCGTCAAAACGCTCGCCATCCTCCAGGAAATATCCAACAGCTTGGTGTGGCCAGGTGATCTTCGACTGCTTATCACGGTCCTTCTCAGCTGATTTTTGGGAACCAAGGATCATTATGTTCCTTTTGCCAGTGGGTAACTCACCAATATAACATACTGACAATAACTGAACATACACTTGCTGAACCTCACCAACTTCCACAGATATATAAAAGATACTATTCTCATGACTCCACAACACAGTGGGGCCCCGAGCAATTGTAACATTGTCTTTCATTTCATATGGCAGCTTAAACTCTAAGTGTCGCTCTAAGGAGTCTGAGCTGCTAAGAGTGAGAAGTATGTATTTGAAGGAGTTTGTTTTTCTCTTCTGTTGTTTGACTAAAATACAAGGAAGCATTTGTCCATTTTTTACATCCACAGCAGGGGCACCAGTAACCAGGCCAAACTGTGAAGTGCCCCTTTTGCTGACGAGCACTTTGTTTTCATTTCGGACCAAGAAATGTCCCGCCTCTCGCCCAAAGGACATCCTTCTGAACCTGAGCTCTGACCCTGACTGAGACTCCCTCTCAGAAAATGAGGGTGCCAGCTGGACCGAAAGGATGTCACTGTTGAGAGCAAGCAGTCTAATACACCGTTCCTCTGGAGAAACCATCGCGCTTCCTGTTAGGGGGGCAATCTAGAAGCAGGCATCCATGTCCCTAAATAAAGACAAAAAAATGTAATAGTGCTTGATCATTTCTAAAAATGTGCAAGATAGTTAATGTTTTGATGCAAAGTTAAGGCACATGAATTAATCCCGAAAAGCCCAAAAGTTATGAGTTCACAGCACAAAACTTCACTGTTATAAGTTCATGACCTTGAATCCCATTATGTCCAAAGTTTTACAATGACAAAGGGACAACGACAGCTAACTTCGGTACCCACCGGTGACACAGTAGTTGTCATACTTAGAGCAGGTAAAACAAAACAGTGAACAAATAATTTAACCCACCTTACTATTTTTCAACAAACTGACGACACATTACAACTGGGTCTTGTTTAATTACAAATGCGTTATGTTTTATATAGAGAAAGATTTTGGGAAATATAATACCGAGTAACTAAGGGGTTACCACTTACCAAGCAGTGGCGTTTTAGCTAATAATATCTTTCGTCATTGACAAGCGTAAACATAGCTGCTAACTAGCAAGCTGCCCTTATCGGATTTCTTGTCATCGGACTACACCAAGCTGACTAACTAGCCTAGCTAGCTGTCAAATACTTAAAAGATTCAGTAAAACAAAATGATGAGCATGTCTGAAGTATAGGACCCGCAAACTAGCCATTTTAGCAGGCTAGCACCGACACCTAAGCCACTTGGCACGTGCATGTATTTTTGAATTATTTTACAGCTACTTAGTTGGTTATCCAAAGGCAGATATTACCAGTTTATGAATCAGGTTGCAGTTACCTCGTCCGAATTTGAGTAATCTAACCCATATATTATCCCGTGAGACAAATGAAAAGCCACCGAGAGATATTTTCTGGTCAGAATGTCAAAACTTCCCGCTTCTAAGTGCATCATGGGAATGATAGTTCAAAGTGACATCATGGGTAATGCAGTTTACGACGGCAGTCATCATGTCTCCATAAAAGCTTTCTGATTAACATCACAAGTGCTCTATGGCTGTAATTTTGCGTTTTTCGAAGTGCTTGACGGGCAGCTGGCATGCCGTTATCGGGGCGTTTACCCTCTGTGAAAAAATATGCTGACAGGCAGGGTGTTGACGTTTATAGCGCCTCGCAGAGCCAAAATGGCGCGCTAAGGAAAGTCAGTGTCACGACGTGTCCCGTTTTATACGCCCGGTCTCCGGCCACCGCTGCCAGCGCTGACGTGACCATGGCGAGCGCCGAGCCTTCTCTGTCACAGCAGGTAGACACTGAATGTACTGAGGGTGAGAAATAAATGCGCAGCTTTCACATGTGTGGGTTCTCATGTATTTCCATCCTTCAACAGGACATTGCGAAAAAGATAGAGGAAACAAGACGGAGCTTTAAAACGGAGTATCTGAAAGGTAAGGCAGCTCCTCTTACGCTTATTGCTGATGAAGTCGTAATTGGAAACTCACATCACGAAGTTAATACCAATGTCCAAGAGTGTTAAATAAAACAAACATTTAAAGCTCAAACCTGTGAAATGTATATGTGTAAAGAACTAATGTGTTCAACGGGTTTCGTCCTTGTTGCACTGACAATACCGAAACATCATGTGGCACGTATGGAAGCGGGTAGAAGTTTTTAAAGTTTTGAAATGGACGTCAGATTATGCTGAAGAGCCCATGGTATATATCGTTTTGGAAATCGAATTAATTCAATAATAATATGCGGATATCTCCGCAGACGCATGTGACAGGTATGACCCCAGGGACTTGGAGCAGCTGCAGAGCGATGCCTCCCTGGTGGACGCGTACCTGGCGTGGCAGCACTATGCAGTGGACAGGACCATCAAGATGATTGACGAGAGCTTTCACTGGAGAAAGGCATTCCAGCTGAACGGTAAACGGCTCGACCTTTGGGTTGCCAGTGATAACTATCTTTAGATTTCCTCAATGCCCCCCCCCAAGGGTAAGCTGTTACAAAATGATGGACAGTCAAAAAATTAGAAATTAAGATGCGATTAAAAGAAATTAAAGCAGTTTTTACTATTATATACAGCATTTAAATGTTTCTTTAAAGAAATTAGACAAATTATTGTTAAATCATTGTCTGGATAAAAGAAATAATCATATTCTACTCTGTAGTTTTATAAAAAACACTTTAAACCGGCTGAGTTGTTTTTAAGCAAATTATGAGTTTAATTAATCCAGATAAACTGCCGGTACAATATGGCCTTAAACATGCTGCCTGCAGTCTGGATATCCCTCACCCAGAGCCATACTCCAGTATTCTGCAGAATAGGTACAATATGACCTTACACATGCTGCCTGCACTCCTTCACCCAGAGCCATACTCCAGTATTCTGCAGAATAGGTACAATATGACCTTACACATGCTGCCTGCACTCCTTCACC
>JAODKC010000038.1:25852521-25864939 GCA_026777985.1 Mormyrops attenuatus
CATACACACAAACATATACACACATACATATACACACACACACACACACACACACACACCTTACAGTGTGCATGTATATAAATAAATTGAAAAAAGGACTCAGGTATATATGTAAATACACACCTTACCTGAGTTTTTTTTTTTTTTTTTAATCACCTTGACGATCATGGGATTCAAACCAGGGACCTTCTGATCACAGGTATAGACATATATATATATGCTATTTTACACACCTCATATATATATATATATATGAATTTCTACTGTCATTTCAGTCTGGTTTAACGTTAGTCAGCATGTCAAGGATGCCAAGACCATCCAGGACAAGAAGCAGTATGTGGCCTTCTGGTTGGAACGGCACGTTAAACAGCACCGCGGCAAGCCTCTCACGGTCGTGTTCGACATGTCTGATTCTGGGATTCGCAATATCGTAAGCGTCTGCTTTCTCAAAACTCCCTCAATTGACGTCAAAGGTATCCATGGCTTTTTGCCATTTCTACCAGCTGTAGTTTCTTGTAAACCATCTGATTCTTTCCACTAAGTTTTATCAAATAAAATCTACTAGTTTCACAAAGAGTGCAGACATTTGTCAATTTAACAAGACAGCAATGGCCAACAGAGAGAACTTTGTTGCACAAAATATGCATCTGGGTTATGTATTTGCAAATTTTATAATTTGCAAGTTGCTGCAGGTCAGGAAGCATGTGACTAATAACGAATGAGTATTGTAGGAATGAGTAAAATGAGTATTCAGTTTTCTATGTTTTCTCAGTTTCATTCTGTTGATAATATCTAAAGATAGTTATTGTAAATCTGTGCCAGTCATGGTAATCAAAGGTCAAAATTGTCCAATCTTTTGGCCACTTGTTTCTATGACATCCAGAAACGGATATTAACCATCTTATTTTTTTCTGACATTCTTCTTGAAGATGTTAATTGGTATACTATTTATATATTCTACATACATTATATACACAACAACATTTCATAACATTGAAATGCACTCAGCCCACTATACGAGTACTTTCACTTCGTCACATGTTACGAGGTAGTTTTGGTCAATAAACAATTTTGGTCTCGAATTTAGCTTTGGTTTCACATGAGATTTCTTCTTTGAATTCAAAGAAAATAATATGCTTTATAATCAAAATACTTTAGAGTTTTTTTATTGGATAAATATCCACTTTTTGCTCTTGTTTAGGACCTGGACTTTGTGAAGTATATCATCAGTTGCTTTAGAACATATTATCCAAAGTTGTTGTGTAAGTATTAGAAACTAATTTGTCTTTGTATTTTGGTATTTTAAAAGGAAAATTTGAAAAATACAAAACTTTACAGCACATCTATAAATCATACAGTAATATGTGTTTTACCCTGCTCTTACTGTACTGTTTCCTGGTCTCTTTGAAAATGACGTCTAATTTAGTGTGAGAATGGGGGAGGGATATTTATGATCTTTCCACCTTTGCCCATAGTCAGTATGGAGACTGAACATTGTCTCATTAAATGTCAAACCCATTCATTGATTTTTCTGTCATTGCTACATGTATTATGTCTTTGTGTTAGATGCTGATTCAGCTGGTAGTCATTAATTTTTTGCATTGATAGTATGCCATCATTGAATTTAACCACATTTTTAATTTAGTCCCTCTTAATGCTTCTCATTTAAGCCAAAATGATCCTGTATGAGATGCCTTGGATCATGAACGGTGAGATACTCAGTTAATAGTTTTGCTTTACATGCAAAATGTCCTTTTCCTTGATACTGATGTAGTCTATGCTGCTTGAAAGACCCAGAATAGACTAAAATGTCGTTTCTCCTCTGATTCAGCGGCTTGGAAGATCGTGAAGTCGTGGCTAGACCCTGACTCCATTGCCAAACTGAAGTTTGTGTCCAAGAACGAGGTTGAGATATACATCAGCCCTGACAATTTGCCACCTCACATGGGAGGCACTGTATGTGTTCATTTCATTGTTATTAGATATTGTGGCTTTTATTAGAAACTTTTTTTTTTTTACATAAAGTACTTAAGAACTGAGTATCTCTTTGTATGGTTACCTGCTGGACAAGCTGAACACTGTCATTTGGGTTCGCTGTTATTTTGATGTTGTAGGACCCTTTCAAGTACAGCTATCCCCCGCTTCCTGACGACAGCTCCCAGTTTCTGGTGTCTGAAAACGGGCCAGTCGGCAGTGCAGTTGAAAATAGCAGAATCCCTGGAAAGGTACCATGTGACCTTTATCAGCTACATATTTACACATTTTCTTTACATACCAGGTCCAGTTCAAAGTGATCTTCATCTTCATTCAGCCTGTCTTACTAAATCACTCTACATGACTATTTATCAAATAACATCTGAAACCGCCTTTCTAGTGCATTTTGTGACCTTAACCCTGTTGTTTATATTGTGATTGACAAAAAGTGTCACAACCGTCCTCTTTCAGTGTATCAAAGATGGCTGCTTGTTAGTGATTTCTGAACTTACAGTACTGGTAAACTTTTCTGCTTCTTTTAATTTGAGCATAATTGATGTATCACACAACCAGATAGTAAACTCCGGTGATTCTTTATTGCCCATGAACATTGTTTTGATGCTCCGTTGCTTTCAAGACTGTATCTCTCAACTCCAGAAAAAGCTGGTCCAAGCTCACGAGGGAGTACACACCTGTGGCATTTTAATGGGCGACGCTCTCCTGAAAAGTGTGTATATTAGCTCTGACTATGGGCTTGAGGGCTCTCTCATGTTTCATCATGGGAGTCATAGTCAGTGAAGTAAATGGTCTTATCTAGTACAGACACAATATTGCAGTAGCGTCCTTGTAGACTTCAGCACACCCAGAAACACTCGTTAGCTTATGTCTTGTCCACTCCTCATCCAGAGAAGAGGTACTAGATTGTATACTTAAAAGCCTGTGCAATCTAATTATTCTGGGAAGAACTTAATGATGTGGTCAGTCAATTCAAAGACGGTCGTGTAGCAATGATCAGAGAGAACACACTTGCAGTGGCAGCAGTAACTGAGAAGCAACTGAAGGCATTAATGATATTAGCCCTTGTCAAGTCAATGAGCTGCATCAGAATTCTATAGAGCTGTATTTTCCATTCAGCCCTTGTTCCTGTCAGTGGGAATGACACTGCCCTTTAGCAGTAACTCTCGTAAACACAGGTGCTGTGTGTCCCAGGGACACACAATGCTGGTGTCAGGAGGCACCAGTACAATCAAACACGGTATCTACATTCAAGCATGTATGTATCACCGGGGTGCTGTGTGGCTTTTTGGACTGGAAGGTCTCCTGTTCAAATGGTGATGTCACCACTGTTAACCCCGATTACTCCAGGGACTGCCTGACCGTGCTTTCTCAACTGTATGTTGCTTTGGATAAAAGTATCTGTTGTTAGTTAAATGTAATAATAGTAATGTATCTCTTTGAGGTGTGATGCAGTAGATTTTTAATGTTTCAGGGTGTTTTCTGTATACCCGTCCACCAGTAATGTTTATTCTGCAATACCAGTTCTTCTTAACCATAAGCAGTTACTGCGCAGAAAATGGACTGTCACTCACCTACAGCGGAAATTTATGATTTTTATTTATTTTAACTTTTTTTTGTTTTGGTTAAAGGACTGAAAAGGGATTACGCAACACCTTACCTGCAGAAGAAGTACCGACATCAGGAGATTTCTGTCAACAGAAAATGCAAGCGTACTCTATTGTGTATTTGTGAGTACACTGTCCCCCTGGATTATCGTTGTGTAGTAATTGCCTCTAATGATCAAACTTTGCAGAATACTTTAACCTGGGCTTCACACGAAATATGAAACTGCTATTTTTAGGCCTTATGCATTTTTTTATATTTTAAGCAATATGTTCAATTTTGAAATGTGTCTTTTGCTTTAGAAAATATAAGCAATCAGCTTTTTTTATTATTATCAGAATTTACCTGGGCGATTTAGTCAGAGCTTGTAATACTTTGTTGAAATCTGGTTAAAAAGCTGTTCATTAGTCTACCTTAGTATTTGGGCTTATAAGAAACGGACAATCCCTGAGTGTCAGCCTGGGCCTGTGGCCGATCTTGACTGAGCCTAATGTTTGTACCCTGTTTGAAGGGGCCACAGCACAAATTTATTAGTGTGATTGATTAGGTTTGCTCTTGATTACCGAGACCCAAAACAGGCATCTCCTATAATTTGCCTAAAACAGCAGTTCATAAAGAAATTGTGTCTAATTTTTTCATGTAAGTTTTACATTGTCTCTGGTTCTGTTCACACAACTTATCAATAATGACAAAGTACGGCTACAAGAAAGCTTTTCTGAAATGTTAGCACATAAACGTGTTAACCGTTTACCTTCTTTAGCCAATAGCTGAGCACTGATCCAGACACGTGTAATACCAGTTCACCAAGCATTAAAGCAATTCAACATAGACATTCCAGATCATGTATATCCATATAAAATAGGCTAGTAGTATGGAGATGACTTGCTGCTTTATTGTTTGTCTAAGCTGTTCGTTGAATAAATGGACTCAGCGGGTCCACGCAGTAACCTAGGTACAGCTCTGATAGTGTGCCATCTGCGCCAATGATCTGCAGGTATTACATTGTAATAAGATTACGGTAATTACATTAACACTCCATGGTTACTTTGGTTGCTGGATAAGTTATGTTGTCATGGTAACTTTTTTTGTCTATGCGTTTCAAATTGTCAATTGTGATTTTCTTTTTGTAAACTCTTGAGTGAGTTTAAGTATTTTCATTCGTATTAATGGCTTAATGAATGTGGTCCTTTTGCATTTTTCGTCATTTTTTTATTGTTTTTGGGAATTTAATGATGTAAAAATGAAGGGACTATGCTGCAAGAAAAGGGAAGAGTGTTAAAAGGAAGTTAATTGTGTTCATCATGTGTTTCCACAGAAACTGCATTTCTGTGAATAAGAATATTTTTTACGTTGCCCCGTGGCATGACCTGAAGATATTTCAATTCCAGTTTATTATTAAGATTATTTTTGTAATCAGTCAGAAGCTACCAGCTGCATTCCTGTTTCTGTGTAGCAAAGTTATTGGCCCTTAGGAAACATGTTCATATAATGTGACGCCCTTGTAACCGCCTCTTCCATGACTCCTTGGTTCTATGAATAGGACACATTATGGGGGAATTTTACATTTCTAATTTCCCATGAAAAGTAAACTGTGGTGCCGATTTCTAACATGTGACATTTCATATGCAATGTCAACCTTTGGTGGAATTCCCCTTTTTCCCTTTACCCTAACAAATTATGCAATCTTTTAAGTTTCAATGGCCATTGCTTAACTGCCAAAGATTTACATTTAATGTTTTTATGACTTTGTACCTCAGGATTAATTTTAAAGATCCCTCATATAAATTGTTGCATATTAATCAATAACTGAATTGACTGAATGAACTTAAATGGACATATGAAGTGATGTTTTTTACCTTCAATCTTTAATCTGATAGAACTGTAATAAAATAAAGAATTTAATGTTTTTTCATTAAAAATTAAAGAAATAGCCAGTAAGTGTGTCTTCTGTATGCAGAATCAATCACTCAGTGGCTGTATTGTAATGAAACACCCATCCAGATGAAGCTGATTTTCTTTCTCTTTCTTTCTGTTCCTTCCTCCCTCCCTATAAGGAGGGATGGCAGGGTGGGCTGGGCTTATTGTAGCCGATGACCTACAATCTCAGTATAACCCTGCAATGGACTAGATGCCAAGCCCACATTACCCATTTAATAGTGTTATGATGCACAAAGGGCTTCACATGACGCTGTGGTCATGTGCCTCTCGTGATCGAGTTACTGGGACAACGGTTAACCTGAAGGCGGCATGCAGTGTTGTTTACAGGAATAGCACAATGTCTTGGCTTCAGCTTGATTGTCAGTACTCACCAGGCCACTTGTGTCCTGACCTGTGTGTTGCATTTCCTTTACATTCCGTATAGATAATTCTCTTTGTAGGTTAACTGTTAAACCTTGTGACAGGCTTGCAAATACTCTTTCTTATCCCAAATGCATCACTCTCTAGCATAATGGACAGTGTAAATATTTACTGTAGGGCTTTATCCGTTAATTTTTCCAGTCCTACCAGGTTAAGATGGGTGAAAAACAATGTGTAGAAAGATGAGGTATGGCGCACCATAAATGTGGGCTAGAAAATATCACATTTCAGGCAGAAGTAATTCACATTCTGCCACTGTTATTATACCTGGAATGTTCACTAGGGCCTCTCAAAATGACTGTCAAAAAGCCCATTTCGACTTAATTCTTCATAACATCTTCTAGAATTTGCCCTTAAATGTCACTGAATATCAGAAAATTTAGGCTATTTTCAGCTGTATTTCTATAAACAAAGAAGCAGTGAGGACGGGACAGGAGAAAATGAGAAATCCCTGCCAGTCTCACTTCTCTGGGCTTACTGATGTTTAATAAGACATAAGAACTCCTCATAGATTGACATCCATCCACCATCCTTATCCACTATAGGGCCCCTGTGTGCCTGGTGACCATCCCAGGAAGACACAAAACAAGCAATTTAAATATACTATTTCACCTGCAGGGTATGCTGACTGCAGAAGGAACTGAAGAACCCACACAAAGCACAGGAAGAACATACAAACTCCACCCAAGAAGGAATTTTAACCTACGTCGACGTCATGACCAAAGCTCAAACTAACTCTAATTAGTTAATATATTACACAAGGCACGATGCAACTATTTGGAATATTATGGGTGGCAAAGGATTGTAAAGACGATTCTTATTTATCTATTTGTTTGAATTACAGAGACATACAGAGTAAAGTCTGTACTGTATGCAACACTAGCTATAAACCAGAAGCTTGGCTGCATATTTCTGGCATCCTGTCATGGACTCTCTCTCACCTCTGCACGTTCACCTCTTATCTGCTTTTTCAGTGATGCAAAATAGCACAACTTCAAAGCCAGTTCCAGTTAACTCAAAGTGTTGAAAACAAGCCGCTTTCTCTCCTGATGCACATATTTTAACAACGATAACATAATCATCCGTTATCATTTGAATACCATCCTTTCTGAGCTGTAAAAAATGATACTAAAAGCAGTTTCACCAGCCAAAGTGGTGCTTGCTCTGAAAAACAGTGTATCCTTCTTTATCAAGTTTTTCCCATTTGGACTTGTGCTAAGCTTATGGTGTTTCAGTTTCAAAGGCCTTCAAGTTTTAAAATGCCAGTGAGATGTTGTGAGCAGGAGGTTGTACAAATTGATTGGATGATGACTTTAAGTACTTCCTCCCCTCTGTCTAAATGGTGCAAGACCACAGACCTGTTTAACTACGACTACAGTCTGCAGACTATTATTATTATTTGTAATAATAGTCACTGTGATCGAGCAGGACTTGAGAAAAGATTGTGCAGATCTTTCCTAACCCCGGGATTGTGTTTCAAAATCCTACATCATGGTGCAAGGAAAATGAAATACACTCTGATGTTTTGACCTAGAGCCCATTGTCTTGTGAAACTATAACTTATTAAATTACACAGACAAAATACAAAGCAAGTGTGACAGAAGGAGTTGTATGCAGTGATCGCACATCCCATTGTGGTTTTTGTGAGATAACCCTTTGTATCAAAACAAGGAGGATTTTGCACTTGTGATAGCAGCTTTCCACATGATAAGGAGTGCAGAGTTTGCACTTTTCTCTGCTGATGTCTTCATAAAATTCACAAAGGCAATATTCTTCAGGGAGCTGCTTCTGTAGTAACTTAAGAAGAAACCAAACAGTTGCAACACCCAGTAACTGATGTGCCGCTCTTCTTTGTTGCTGTATTTGCTCCCATTGTGACTCTAAATGGAGCTTTACTGAACTCTGATCTAACTGGCACAACATCACTGTCATGAGCAACTGTCAGTAGTTACCACTGCTTTCCTCTTTAAATCTGAGCACCTCGTTATTCATATGTTTACCCTAATAAATCAAAAGAAACTTGTTCTGAAATGTTCTATATTTAAGTGTTTACGAGAATGGCCCCCTCCAATCACACATTCATGATGACTAATAAAGATTCCTCTGTCAAATGATTTCAATAAAAAGGTCTATTTGTAGTTGCTTGATATAAAATGTTCTAAAAATGGGTAGCATTTTCGCTTCACACCTCTGGGACCAGGGTTCCAGTCTCCACCCAGATTCCATGTGTGGAGTTTGCATGTTCTCCCCATGTCATTGTGCGGTTTCCTCCGGGTACCTCTGGCAGGCAGGCAGGCAGGCACTGTTGTCTCATGCGTCCAGGACTGGTGGTTTGCAGCTCACCTCAGCTTGGTATGTGTGGAGTTTGCATGTTCTTCTCATGTGGATAACCATCCTCCCATGATACCGGACATACAGTAAGGCATAAGTGGGTTTTTACATTGTGTGTTTGTGTGGGCCGAATACTAGGGTTTGAAAAATGCAGTCGTGATATATTCACTTAAATCCACAAATACTTGGTCTGTATTACTATGGCATGTTGCTGATGACAATGCACAGTGCTCTTTAGGCCTGTAAATGCTTTCATTTCATGTATAATGCAGTTAATGCATGTTCATGTATGTACCTCATGATCACACCCCTTTACCGACCACAGAATGAACCATATCTCTGGCAAATGGGATGGTCCCCCCCACCCACCCTTGGCTGTTCGTTCACTTTCCAAACATTATACATGTAATATATTCTATAAAAGATGAATATTTAAGGTTCTTTGTGACTGAATGAATGGTGGTCATTGTGTTGTGTTATATGGATATTGTGATTTGTGAGATGCCAGATTATTTGTTTTTGTACAGGCCATCCTGTGCTCCTGAGTATAAAATCTTTCTCCCACTTCATTGTGACAAAGGTTTCTCACTTATATACATAAATAGCACATATCATGCATGATTTGCTAAACCAAAAACCATGAGCTGCAGGCCAAGACAGTCAAAATGCCTTGTTATTCGTACACTTCCTGTACAGCATGATGGAGATCTGTGCTACTGTAGGAACATTAGGTGAGATTAACATTAGGTGAGATTAACAATACGTGAGATTAATTCCTAACTGAATGATAATTTCAGTTAAGAAATGAAAACCTAAAACCCAGTGCTGTTAGATCTCATTTGCCAACAGTTGTGTAATTATTCCTTCTAGTTCTGTTCTCCCAGACACTCATTTATTTGTAATACACACACACACACACACACACACACACACACACACACACACAGCTGGATATCTAAATCAGGGTCTGTATTTTGAATATAGCTCTCAGAATGGAGCTAAATCCTGCCAAGATCACAATGATGCCCCACGCAGAAGCCCATCTGGACCAAACTTTTGTTACTGTTTTCTAGCTGTCTTGCTCTTCTTTGTCCATTCAATCACCATATAAGCAAAGTGAACTGCAGCACTGCAAAATATGTGTAAAAGATGACAAGAAGGGCTTAATAAGCTTTCATGAAGCCCATTATACCACATGTACCCATCACAGGACAAGCTTCTTGTTGGAGAACGACAAAAGAAAAAAAAGATTTCTCAAAGGTTGTCCTCACTAAGCCCAGAGATGTACAGGAGACTGACACGCCCGGGAGCTCAGCATAATGGTTTTAATTACCTGGGGGCTGTCACTGAAAATGTCAGGAGGTGGACAAATCTCCACAAAGGGCACTGTCAGGCCGGGTGTGTCCGAAGCAAAAGAGAAACCGATCAATCCAAGAGCTCCCCTTATAGCGAGAGCATGTTCCTTTGAGGGCCTGTCCCGGCCAGCCTCGGCGTGGGCTCCGCACTGACTGCGGAATCCCGGGCAGCCTCGGCGTGGGCTCCGCACTGACTGCGGGATCCCGGCCAGCCTCGGCGTGGGTTCCGCACTGACTGAGGAATCCCGGCCAGCCTCGGCGTGGGCTCCGCACTGACTGCGGAATCCCGGCCAGCCTCGGCGTGGGCTCCGCACTGACTGCGGAATCCCGGGCAGCCTCGGCGTGGGCTCCGCACTGACTGCGGGATCCCGGCCAGCCTCGGCGTGGGTTCCGCACTGACTGAGGAATCCCGGCCAGCCTCGGCGTGGGCTCCGCACTGACTGCGGAATCCCGGCCAGCCTCGGCGTGGGCTCCGCACTGACTGCGGAATCCCGGCCAGCCTCGGCGTGGACTCTGCACTGACTACAGAAGGGGTATTACAGTGGGCAGAGCTGTGTATTGAGAAATAACGATTATAAATGGAATACAAACTGAAAACTTTTGAATTATTCTTTGCATACTTTCTGGGTTGTTGGTGTCTGTGGGTTTTTAGAATATAAAAAGTGCTTCATAACTTTCTATTGGTTGAACTATGTTCCTTCTACACCTATCTTGTTACTATGGCATCTGTCAAGAGTATTGTTATATATAAGGCAATTAAACTGTCAGTTCTAGAAGTTGCTGTATTGGAAGCAGGAAAATGGGCAAGCGCAAGGATCTGAGCAACTTTGACTTGGCCACTAAATTCACCAGATCTCAATCCGTCGGATGTGCTGGACAAACAAGTCTGATCCATGGAGGCGGCGCCTCGCAACAGGACTCAAAGGATCAGCTGCTAACGTCTGTGCAGATACCATAGGACACCTTCAGAGGTCTTGTGGAATCCATGCTTCGATGAGTCAGAGCAGTCCTGTCAGCACGAAGGGGACCTACATAATATTAGGCAGGAGGTTTTAATGTGATATTGTCTATGGTAGTTTTGTTGTTGAAGTGTAATTCCAGTAACATGCCTTTGCCATGTTAAATAGAAGTATTTAAATTTATTACTGGTTAGTAAACATCACATTTGACCACTGTGCAATTTCAGCAGCTGGTTTTGCTGTCCAGCAAAAAAAGGAACTGCATAACTTGCTGAGTTTATTATACTTTCTTTTTTCCCTCCATGATGGTGCGCAGGGGAACTGCAGTGTCTTTCGAAATGCCTTGTCCCCCAACTGAGATGGCTAGGTGCCGGTGGAGGACTTTCAGTCTAAATCAGAATCAAAGCTGACGGCTCCCCCACTACCAACGGGAAAGCAGGGGCCCACAGTCAGATATTAATTGTAACAATTGTCCCCTTGTTTTCCAGCCTCATTCTAGAAGCCCTGAATCAAATGAAGATGTGTTCCTTCTAGAAATATGGTTAAACTATGTATGTAACTAAGAGTCTACCATAAAGAGCATCACACATCAACATACATTCATTAGCCTCCATGCTATTCATGTTTTCGTTAACATTTATTTGTATTCAGTGACATGGTTCACCCTCGATGCTAGCTAGAAAATGCAAAAGGGTCCAACTACATACCTCATCTGTGAGTAAATCTTAGCTGAGGGTAAGGAAATGATGCAAATGACATTCACGGAAGAGAAGGAAACCTTCCTCTGAAAGTGACCAATCGCTCTTTAAGTGCAAGTACAACCATATTACATTAAAATAATATATCCCAAAGGAAGCAGATACAAAATAAATGTTGGATTCAACAAAGCCTTTACTGTAAAATATCAATATTGAGTTTTGCTGAAATTTGATAATTTAAGTGTACTTGTTCAGTCAATGGGTTGACATCAAAAACTAGAAGTCTAAAAATGATGATATTGTAACAAACAGAGACTTTATAAATTAAAAATTTATTTAAAATTATACCACACATGTTATTTATCAGTATATAATCTGATCATCTTGAAGCACGGAGACTGGTGGATAAGGCAGGCGGCATGAAGAATCTTGGACGTTGAATAGCCCCACCAGTGATAGGCTATTCAGTTACATTTGTTGGTTTTTACTCTGCGTCATGAGTGGATAAGACAAAAAAATCAATCATTAACAGTCTTTGTAAAGGTGTTTTGTATAAGATTCAGATATGCAATCATGTTATAGGCATCATTCAGAAAACTGAACCTTAAATAATCAAGTGTTTAACAAAAGACTGCTGAGATTCCAGAAAAAAAATCTTAAAACAGCAATATAATTATGTGAAGGGTAGCGGTATGTGTGCTTTTCTGAGAAACTAGCCAGCTCTCTGTAGTACAGTGCATTGTGGGAGGAACTAGGCATCCAGTGGCTCAGTCACCTTTCTGTGCTTTACTGGCAAGTGAGTTTCAGTTTAATCCAAGATCCCATTCGCCACCCCCATCTCCACTGGCTCCTACATTACTGTCTTTTTTCATTGAGTAACTGAAATTTTATGCAGCACTGTAAGACCCAGCATTTGGGAGGATGTCACCCAGCATTTGCTGCTAGGGGGACTCAGTGTAAGGAGCCACACAAAACCTAATCGTCAGTAGGGGGCAGTGTGTGACTCAGCGTAAGGAGCTCACATGCATTACGCGCTCTGCCTGTAACCACACAAAACCTAATCGTCAGTAGGGGGCAGTGTGTGACTCAGCGTAAGGAGCTCACATGCATTACGCGCTCTGCC